>CAMXCT020000766.1:6716-213197 GCA_947184155.2 Cladocopium goreaui
CCCTGAGCATCGGATATTGATTACAATCAATAAACTTCCTATTTTTCTAATTGATTTTGATTCAATTGATTTTTTTGATTTAATTGATTTTTTAGTTTTGAATCAATTGATTTTTGTATTGATTTTTTTTTTGATTTGGGATATTGATTTTGGGGGTTGAAACTTTTGATCCTTTTTTTTGGTGGCTGCCAGCTGTTTTGGCTCTCAGCTGTTGGAAAAAAGATTTAGAAAAAATAGGTAACTCCTGCCTTGAAAAAGGCTTGTGCCTTGAAAAAGGAGACTGCCTTGAAAAAGGAGAGTGCCTTGAAGAAGGCATGGCTGGCAAAGGGGGTGCCAGACATTTCAGCAAACCTCTGATAGACCAGGGGTTGCTGTACCAAGTCTTTGCTGAACACAAGGACTTGGTATTTAATTTGAAAGGGTATGAATTGTTGTCGAGAAATTCTGCCCACAACCCCTTAGCCATGCATCAAGTTTTGCCCCTCATTGATGCTTTGGTAGACTTGGAAAGTTCAGCTGAAATTCATGCCCAGACAATGAGATCAGCTTTGCTGCATCTCATTACTAGGGAGCCTGAGCTGAATACCAGCGACTACAATGGTAGTGTCTTTGTAAATCTGAGAGCTGACAGGATTTCAGTGGTACTGCACCATGTCAGAAGGCTGGCAAGGGCAAAGACAATGCCCAGCAGTGTCATTGGTAGCCTGACAGCTACTCAATTTAAAGAGCTCAACAAGACCTTGAAAAAGGTGGTGTTGAGAGATGTGCCCCAGGAAGATGCCTTGAAAAAGGATGAGGGCCAGAAAGCTGGAAGCAGTAAAGACACCTTGAAAAAGGTGCCCCAGGGAAATGCCTTGAAAAAGGATGATGGCCAGAAAGCTGGAAGCAAAGAGACCTTGAAAAAAGTAAGCACAGAGAAAAAGAACACATCCTTGAAAAAGGTAAAGAATGAAAATTTGAAGAAAAAAGAGAGAACCTTGAAAAAGGGCGACAGCCCCTTGAAAAAGGAAGCTGTAGAAAATGCCATAGTGCCAAAGGGAAGGTCATTAAAGGCCAGAGTGAGTGATGTCTCCCTGGACTCTCATGGCTTCCCCAAGGTTTTGGCCAGCCCACAGAAAGGGGCAAGCCCA
Source organism: Cladocopium goreaui (assembly GCA_947184155.2). Taxonomy (NCBI): domain Eukaryota; class Dinophyceae; order Suessiales; family Symbiodiniaceae; genus Cladocopium; species Cladocopium goreaui. The sequence goes on from CAMXCT020000766.1 coordinate 7,847, forward strand.
CCAAGGTTGTGGAAGAAAAAGAGGGGCAACTTTCAGCCACAAGCTTCTGCAGAAGTGCATGGTGGTTTGAAAGATGCCATGGGTGTCTTGAAAAAGCCATCTGCCAAACAGGCCTCCTTGAAAAAGGAAAAGTCTAAAAAACCAGCCTTGAAAAAGGTTGCTAAGAATGAAGCCTTGAAAAAGGTTGAAGCCACAGAGAGAAAGCCTTGGGAAAAAATTTTTAAGACCACTGCCAAGAACCCTGAAAGGTCTTATTTGACTGGCAGGTTTTCCAAAGATCAAGACAAATTCTTGATTGTAGAGGTGACAAAGAAGATGAGCCTCCAATATAGGTGGATCATCGACAGGATCAAAGACTCACTGGAGAAGGAGCACATTACCAAGCATGAGGCCATCCAGATGAGAGAAAGTTTGTGTTTTCAGCACCCTTGAAAAAGGCAGCCACAAACACAAAAACCTTGAAAAAGGTATGGATCCTGGCAGCACCCTTGAAAAAGGGTACCTCTGCATGCACATAGCTCCCTTGAAAAAGGGTACCTCTGCATGTACATAGCTCCCTAGGTATGTACATAGTTTTGGATATATGAGGTGTGTTTGTTGAAAAAATGGTCCCACCAAAGGGGAATGTGGTTTAACACCTAAATGGGTTACCCCTGAAAGTTGGAAGTTTTGTCTTTGTTTCTGTTGGTTAGTAACCTGTATGTGCCCTGCAGCTAACTTGGCTCATGCATGACCATGTCACTGCACACACACACATGCACACTTACACAGTTCAACAGCACAGCACATGTATGGTAGGACAATAGATGCACACACACAACTGCACAGACACAACTGCACAGCACATGCATGTATGGTAGGACATATAGCCACAACATAGTCACAGCATAGTCACAGCACTACATAGTCACAGCACTACAACCCACAGCTTAGCCTTTTGTAGTTGTAGCTGTGCCCACACAGAGTTTGAAAAAACTCTTTTCAGGTTTGAAAAAACCAAACCACACAGAGTTTGGAAAAACTTCAGGTTTGAAAAAACCAACCCACCTGGGGTGGTCCACTTGACAACAAGGGAAGGCAGGCCATGAGTGGCACTACTTCCCAAGCCAGGAGGCAGGCCAGGGAGGTTCTGCAATGGACTTCCCTGGCCATGGCAGACCCCCCTGCTACCTCCTCAGCTTCTCTGCAGGAGAAGGAAGAAGCCTTGAAAAAGGCATTGGCTTCTGTGGAGAAGCAGAAAGCTGAAGCTCTTGAAAAAGAGCATGAGGAGGAGGAAGCCTTGAAAAAGGTTGAGCATGCCCTGGAGACCCATTCTGCAGAGGGAAGAATGGGCCCAGGAGCAGGTCTCTGAGCAGGGCCCGCCTCACTCCCAGGGAGGAGGTGGCAAAGAAGGAAGCCCTCAGGGAGAGACTGAATGTCCACCTGGAGAGGCTGAAGGAGGCCAGTGACCCCAGCAAAAGGGCAGCCTCCAGAGGTCCCTTGAAAAAGGGAAAGAACCAGAGCCAGGCATCCAGCTCCTTGAAAAAGGAGGCAGAGAAGCCATGTGTGGTGCTGGACTGGCACAATACCCTTGAAAAAGGGAACAAGATGCCAGAAGCCAGCCTGCAGGCTCTGGAGCAGCTGCTGACTGTTGTGGATGTCCACATCATCAGCTGGGTGGGATCTGAGGACAGGTTTGAAAAAACCATGGACCAAATCCCAAAGCTGCTGGGCTCCACCTTGAAAAAGGTGAAGTCCTACAGGTGCACCTATGCCTTCACTGGGCATGACTCCAAAGTGGACTGGGCATGCCACTTTGGAGCCCTGTGCATCATGGATGACAACTCAGAGGTCATCAATGAGGCCAACTCCTGGGGCCTCAAGGCCTACCAAATTGGTAGGGGGGGCTACTGGCAGCTTGCAGATGCAGTAGCTCAGTTCATGGTGGACCTGCCTGGTCTGAAGCCATGGACTGAGGAGGAAGAGCCTTGAAAAAGGCATCCCCCCCCCCCCCCCTTGAAAAAGGGGCCAAGCAAACATGATGCACAAAAGCCTTGAAAAAGGTTCAAAACCCTTGAAAAAGGGTTAATTAATTTGCATGCATGTTTCACCTAGTGTGTTGGCCACCCCCCCAATGAAAAAACAAAGTAGTATAAATCAACTAACCAAAGTGTTCTAAATTGTTTAAATGGTTCATTGTTGTTTCTGTTGACATGGGGGGGTGGCCAATTTTTGCACAGCAGAGACCTGCCTGGCCAACATGGCCAGGCAAATATATGGTGAAAAAATAAACAGTTAAATAAATATGATTATATATATATATATATTTAATTAATACAGTAAATATAATGTAAGTATTTAAATTTATTTATTTAGATTTTTGAAACTATATTTATTTATATTTTTTGAATATATATTTTTAAAAAACTATATAATTATATATAGTTTCAAATATTTTTCTTAAAGTATTTAGTTATATTTTTTGAATATATTAAAGAACAAATATATAAAGAAAATTATTTAATAATTAAGAACTATAATAAGGGTTTAGGGTTTTAGGGTTCAGGGATAAGAATACCTTTTAAAGTAAACATACATGTATATATCTATATTTGTTTAAAAAAACTATCTTTCAATAAAAAAAATTGAACTCCACAGTTGAAGTTTTTTTTTTTGAAAGGGCCTACCTTCACTGAACTCTCCAGTTCAAATTTCTGTGTTGGAAGGACCCAAATTCACTCAACTCCCCAGTTTTTTTTGAAAGGACCCAACTTCACTTCACTGAACTCCCCAGTTGAAGTTTTTTTTTGGAAGGACTTCACTTCACTGAACTCCCCAGTTCAAAATTTCATTTGGAAGTACTTCACTTCACTGAACTCCCCAGTTGAAGTTTTTTTGGAAGTACTTCACTTCACTGAACTCCCCAGTTGAAGTTTTTTTGGAATGATTTCACTTCACTGAACTCCCCAGTTGAAGTTTTTTTGGAATGATTTCACTTTACTGAACTCCCCAGTTGAAGTTTTTTTGGAATGATTTCACTCAACTGAACTCCCCAGTTTAAAGTTTTATTTGGAAGGGCTCCACTCCACTAAACTCCCCAGCTCAATTTTTTTGGAAGGACTTCACTCCACTGAACTCTCCAGTTCAAGTTTTGTTTAGACAGTTTCAAGACCAATGGCCTTTCAGATTGATAGTTTTTATTTTTTGAGAACACAGTTCAAAAATTCAAACTCTGTCTTCTCCCTTTATGAATGAACTTCTCTTGGGTGAATTATTTTATTTAAACATTTTTTTATTTAAAAAAAATACAAAAAATGAAAAGTGATGAAAAGTGATGAAAAGTGATGAAAAGTGATGAAAAGTGATGAAAAGTGATGAAAAGTGATGAAATCATCACTTTTCATCACTTTTCATCACTTTTCATCACTTTTCATTTTTTGTGATTTTTGGATTCCAAATAGTTTTGGTTGTCAAAAAAAATGAAATTTGAATGATTTCTTTGGTAATAAAAATATTCCCTAAAACATTTTTCTTGATAATAAACATAAAAGTTTTTGGAAATAAATTGGTTTGAAATATATATATATATATGTAAATATATTTTTTAAAAACCATGAAACAAATTCACAAAAACACAAATATATATATAAGAATTATAAAACATATTTTGTGAAAATATATGATATTGTTTTTTTATTGTTTTGTTTTGTAAATAAATTGAAAAATAAAATATACAATTATACAATTATTATTGAAAAATATTATATATTAGAGGTATTAAACAATGTGAAAATTTAGAATATGGTTTACTTATTGTTTTGGTTTGTAAATTAATTGAAAAATAAAATATAAAATTATATATTCAATCAAACATGAATATGCCTTCTGAAAATTATTATTTTAATGTATATATATATTTTTTTGATTTTCAAAATATTTTTTAATTAAAAAAATGGCATGAATATGTAAAATGTATTTGGGAACAAAATATGAAAACACCGACGCAAATCTATGAAATAGATATAACATAAAAATGAAACATTAAAACAAAATGAAATCTTAAATGATTATAAAAACATAGATTATATAAATTGTTCCACAAAACCGATATACATGTCTGCCTCTGTAGCTGTTTTGGATTTGTCAGTTGTAGTTTCAGTAGCAAACCTTATAGGATGAAGAGGCCAGCTATGGCAATGAAAGCCTTGAAAAAGGTCAAGCAGAAAGGATCCTTGAAAAAGGACCAGGGAGGATCCTTGAAAAAGGACCAGGAAGGATCCTTGAAAAAGGACCAGACACTGAATAAGGGCAACTTGAAAAAGTTGGGGGAGCTAAGCCTGAAGGATAAAATCCTGAAGGCAGCTGAAGAGCACCCAGATAATGAGGAGACCCAAGCCCTGGTGCTTCAGGAATCCATGTCAGCTGTTGACAAAAGCAATGCATGGAACCAGCACCAAGTCCACTTGAAAAAGAAGGGCAATGAATCCTTGAAAAAGGAGTTCGATGAGATGGACAAGAAGGGCAAGGGGCTGAGCACTGCTTTGTTCTTGCTGAAGAAGAACAAAAGCTTGTTTGCCAGTGTCTCCAAGGGTGTCAGCCAGGAAGTCTCCTTGAAAAAGAGAGAGAAATGGCTGACCCAGAAGGAAGTGGATGCCAAGTGGACTGATCAGGAACTTGAAGTCCACTTGGCATCAGGTCGGCTGATCTACAGAGAAGCTGGCCACAATGTCTGGGAATACCAGGACACCCAGGACATTGAGAAGACTGTTGCAGGTAAGAGGCCCCTGCAATACCAGTTTGGGCAGGAGTATGAGCTGGAGGAAGGGGATGAGGCAGAGTGGTGCAAAATGTTGGAAAAGGATTTGCACAGCATTTTGCTGGGAGGCCTTGAAAAAGGCAAAGGCTCTGCCAAGGGCTCTGGCCTTGAGAAAGGCAAAGGCAAAGGTAAAGCCAGGGCCAAGCCCAAGCCCCAGCCCCTTGAGGATGCTGATGAGGAGCCTATGGACCTGGCAACTGCCTTGAAAAAGGCAAAGAAGACCAGGGACATGCTCACCAGCACCTCCAGCAACTTTGAGGAAGCCTTGAAAAAGGTGGAAAAGAGCCCTTACCTGAGCAAGCAATCCTTCAAGGACAAACAAGGTGTTCTGGATGGCCTCCATGAAATGGTGAAGAAAACCAAAAAACTCCTTGAAAAAGGAGAAAAGAACAAAGTGGAGGTTCTGAAGGAGCACATCCTGGAGGCATGTGCTTGCATGAAGGATGCCAAGGAGGAAGCCAAAGAGCTTGTACAGATTAGCTTTAAAGCTGTGAGCAAGGCTGCTTCCTCCAAGGCCAAGAAATGATCCTTGAAAAAGGATCTAAGTCCTGGGACACCTTGAAAAAGGTATCTACATCCTTGAAAAAGGTTAATTCAGCCTGTAGAATAGCTGTGCTTTTGAAGCTTGTGGAAAAGCTGGTTTTTGAAAGGCAGTGAAAATCTGTCGATCATGAATCTACCATATGAGGCAAAGAAAAAATTTGGAAGCTGCCCTGCATAAGTGGGGGTTAAGGCCACAGGGAAGCATTGCATGTCAGTGGTAGCTTTGTTTTGGCTCAAATAGTAGAGAAAAAATAGGAAATTTTGTTTTTCACCCCTGCACCTTGAAAAAGGTTTGTCATACACCCCTTGAAAAAGGAGCTTTGACACACCCCTTGAAAAAGGAGGTTTGCAATGGCCAAGAGACTCAGGGGCTTTCACCTTGAAAAAGCCTTGCAAGTCCCAAAGAAGGTGCCTAAAAAGACAGTTGGTAGTGCATTGGCTACTGCTTTACTGTCTTTGTGGTGCCATGGCAAAGTGTCAGGTACTACCATGAGGTGGCTGGCTGAGAGTGCACTTCTGGATGGGGCACAGCATGATGAGCTTGCCAAAATTGCAAAATGTGGTTCCCATGGGCTTCACCCTGGTAACATACACAGGGATCTCATGGCAACCTTTTGCAAAGGCTTGGACATGCCAACCCCCTTTGAACTTGAAAAAGTTCCATGCAAAAACCCCAAGACCTTGAAAAAGGATGGGGACACAGCTGCCATGCTGCTGCCTCACCAGATGTTTGCCAAGCTTTTCACCTATAATGCCTTTGAAGTCATTTTCCCACTTGAAAAAGTGGAATCCTTTTGGAACCAAGCCCTTGAAAAAGGTGATGACAGGCTCAAAAACCACCCAGCCCTGGATGGCAGGATGTGGAAAAAAACTACACTACCTCTGTTCTTGCATGGAGATGGTGTAGAATACCAGACTAGAGATAGTTTGATGATCTACTCTTGGGGGAGCCTGTTGCAACAAATGTCAAGCTTGTCTTCACATTTTTACATTGCATCCTTCCCCAAGAGCTGCACTGTGCCAGAGAAATGGGACACCATGCAAGAATGGATCTGTTGGTCATTTGCAGCACTGCAAAATGGCTACCATCCATCTCATGATCCCTGGGGAAAACCTTTGAAAAAAGATTCCCCGTTTTTCCTTGAGAAAGGAAAACCTCTGGCAAAAGGACTTAAGGGTGTCCTTTGGTCCATACAGGGGGACCATGAGTTTTTCTCAAACTCCCTGAAGTTACCACATTGGGCCAGCAAGAGCCCCTGTTGGGAATGCTCTTGCAGCAAAACCCTTGAAAAAGGGAAAAACATGTGGTACAAAACCCTTGAAAAAGGGAAGCAAGGCTGGAAAGTTTCATCCCATGAGGAGTGCTTGAAAAAGCCTAAAAGCACACATGCTTTGTTCTCTGGGGTGATTCCAGGCTTGAGCACCAAAATGGTGAGGGGTGATTGCCTCCACATTTTGTTTTGCAAAGGTGTGCTGGGCCACCTTCTGGGATCTATCATTCACTATTTTCTTTATTATGATGGTGTTGGTGTTGCCCAGAAAGTGCCCCCTGAAAAGAGGCTAGGTACAATTTTTGAAGCTGTACAGAAAGAGTATGTCTTGAAAAAGATATCTCAAAGGGTGACAAACCTTCGACTCAGCATGGTTTGCAACCCCAAAGAGCCTCATAAGACCTTTGCTCAATTAGATTTGAAAGGCTCAGAAACCAAATGGTTTCTCCAAGCTTTTGCCCCAGTTCTGGCAGAGATTGTGTCTCTTGAAAAAGAGCATGAAGCAGCCATGCTGGATGCTGTGAATGACATGGCAGCTCTCATTCATTTGTTTGATGAAGCTGATGTCTTCTTGACAAATGATGAGTGGCTACAGGCCATGGAGCTGGGAGACAGCTTTTCCACCCAGTACAGCCATCTCTCAGGCTGGGCCCTTGAAAAAGGGAGAACCTTGTTTAACATTGTGATGAAACATCACACATTCCAACACTTGCTTGAGAATGCAAAGTTTTTAAATCCAAAAACCCACTGGACATTTAGTTCAGAGGATTTTGTTGGAAAAATGAGCATTCTCACAGCAAGTGTTAGTCCTGGGGTTAGCTCCACAAGGTTGAGCCTTAAGGTAGCTCCTAAATACAGGATCTTGCTTCACTTCTTGCTGAACAGAGAAGGGATGCAGGAAGCTGGTATGAACATTGATCCTTGAAAAAGGACACAGCTACATCCAGAACCTTGAGAAAGGATCACCCAAAACCTTGAGAAAGGATATCAGCAAGACCCAACACCTTGAAAAAGGTCATGCATGTGTACATAGTATGCTGATGCTACAAGAAAAAATGCTGCTGCAGCAGGGAGATCTGGAAGTTGGGATAATGGATTTTGTATTGATTTTTTTTGATTTTTTTATTGATTTTTTTTTTGCTTTTTTTGGTGATCTGATATTGATTTTTGAATGGAAACTTTGGCCTCCACAGATTGATTTTTTTTTGGAGAAATCAATTCAGAAATATTGATTTTTTATACAAATCAAAACTCTCAAAAGTTTATTGATTGTAATCAATATCCGATGCTCAGGGGTTGGGGGAAGCGCGCGATGGCGCCTGACCATCTGTAGGCCTCTCTGTCCTCAACGCAAGAGGCACAGCCGAAGGCCAAGGAAGAGGAAGAGGTGAAGGCGGAGACAGAATCGGAGAGTGACTCCGAGTCCCTGCACCTGTCGGCTGAAGCCAAGAAGAAGAGGCCAGTGAGTCCGCCAGGGCAACCGCCAGCCAGCGTGGTGTCGCAGCCAAAGCCGCGGCCGGGCAGAAGCGTGCCAAGGAAGAGGATCGCCCTGCAGCTGCCAAGAAGATGAAAGGTGCCCCAAAGAAAGGGGCAGGCGTTGTCCCTCCTTCTGCTATAGGAAGATATAGCAGGCCGATGCGGTAGTCGACCTGCCGGTGGCCGAGTCCGAGACAGCGGCGGAGGAGTTGGGAGTTGCACCTTTGGCAGAGCAGGCAGAGCAGATCGAGATCCCTGAGGCAGTGGCTTTGCACCCAGCGGACCAGCGATTTGAGAAGATGGCAACGATCTCCGGCAAGAAGACGGAGGTACCGTCTCTCATCCTGAAGCTCAAGAATGGGGGTGAGCTCTGGCTGTCGGGGATTCCGACCGAAAGGGGGTGTGATCGGTTCCCTCTGGCTCCGCTTCAGGTGGTCTGCTTTCCAGAGTCGCCGGTCTCTCGAGGTGGTGTTGAGCTACATGGAGCGAAGCTGCGCCACATCTGCGTAGCCCATGCTGATCGCCGTGATCGAGAATGGCAGAGGCACTGGCCGTTGATCAGGAACACATTGTTCCAGGGGCAGACTGTGTTGGTGCACTGTACTGCGGGCCGCCACCGCGCAGTAGTGGTCGCAGTGATGATCGTGGCCATCATGTGCAGGATCTCCTTGGGCCAGGCGCATGCGAGGGTGTTGCAAAGGCGCCCAATCCAGCTGGAGCAGGCCTTCAAGGACGATGATCTGTCGAAGTGGGCGCATGCGGTGGTGAGGAACACCAAGCTGGCGAACCCATGGCCCAAGTCAGAGGGGTGGATCTGCACGGAGCGCTCTCAGACCCACGTCATGACCTACGAGGGCGGTGGCTCTCTGCGCTCACAAGCAGGGGTCGAGCCAGGTGGCCCGTTTGCAGAATCCTCTGACCACTTCTGACCCGCGCGAGGCTGAGGCTTGGTGCAAGCCATTTTGCCGCGAATGTGCTGAGAGGGCACCAGCGGGCTTTTTGCTGTGAATATCTCAGCGGAAATTAGGATAAGAGCGCTGCAATGCAGCGGGCTTGCTTCTTTGACCTACCCTGAGCCTCGCATATTGATTAGAATCAAGATCTTGATTTGATTGGGTTCAAAAATCAATCTGAGATATTGATTTTTCAAAGGCAAATTTCAAAGTAAAAAAGTATCATTTTTGGAGCATCAAATCAAGAGGAGAATCAATATTTCCAAAAATGCAAATCAAGATTTTAAAACAGGAAGATCAAGATTTTCTGAGAAAAGCTGCAGCTGACTTGCTCCTTTTTTCTACCATGATGCAGCCCTGTTAAGCCTTTTCCAAGACATGCAGCATCAGCATAATCGATCTTTTCCAAGACATGCTGTGTGAATGCCTTTTCCAAGATATCTCCAGAATGCATCTTGTCCAAGATCAGCAGGAGAAGGGCCTTTTCCAAGATACACCTAATCCTCCTCACTGTCCCACGCAGGTTCCTCCATGCTCCTGGTCAACAGGAAATGGTAGAACAACCTGTATTTTATGCACAGTTTGGAGCTCATTCTTGTGGAGGAAATTCCAAAGCTGATGCTATGGGCCATTCTGGAGATTCGACCCACAAAGTCTTCCCCTTTGAAATTCCAATGTCTTTTGGGGTTCAGAAATTTGGAATTCCAAAGGAGGTGGATAAAGGTATGGTGCTTCACAACAATGGCAAAAGAATGCCTACCCTTTTCCAAGGACCATGCATTCAGCCATTTGTAGGCCAGCAAGAATTCTTTTCCAAGAGCCATGCCTTTTGAAAATTCAGCAGGAGTGAGGAATGTACCTGCTTCATCCCACAATGCCACAAGCTTTTCCAAGCTCTTGGCTGCAGATAACATGTTTTTCTCTTCTTTTTTTTGGTCCCAGCAAACATCTTTTCCAAGACAGGAACCAAGGCTGGAAGCAGATGCTTGCTTTCACCTGCTTTGCAGTCCATGGTGGCTTTTCCAAGCCAAGGCTTTTCAGCATTTGTAAACATGCTGAGCTTAAGATTTGTGAGCCTGCGCTCCAAACTTGGGACTTGTATTCCTGCTGGATTTCATCGAAGATGACCCCAATCCTTTTGGATGGCCTTTCCTTACAGACCTTTCCAGGCCCTTCATACCAGCAAAGGTAATGTAATATACCTCCAATGACATGGCCATAGAGTCCTTTACAGAACAAAATATGCATGGGGTCACCTCTGCAAGTTTTTGCAGTAACACCAGGGACTTGGAACAAAGGGTGTTCCAAGTGGGAAGCTTTTCCAAGCTGCTCCTTTTGTGAAAATGATTTGAATTTGGACTTTTCCAAGTCCAATTCTTTCACATTCAAGGTGGCCTTGCACCCTTCAAAGTTTTCAGCATTACATTCCCAGCAAGGGTACTTGGATGCCCAGTGGGGAAGCTTCAGGTGGTTGCTGAAAAATTCGTGGTCCCCTTGCACTGCCCAGATGTGAGCCCTGTACCCTTTGGGGTGCAAAGGCTGCCCTGCTTTTCCAAGCAGCTTGCTGCCCTTTTCCAAGGGCTTGCCATCTGGGCCATGAGTTGGATGAAGCCCTTTTCCAAGAGCTTCAAAGGACCATTTCAAATACTTCCAAATGGTAGGCCAGGTGTCCTTGGCCGTACAGCTTTTGGGGAAGGCAGCCAGCAGCTGGTGCTGCTTCATGCTTGCCATATCACCCAAAAAACAGCCCCATGATCATACCAACATTGTACCTCTTGTTTGGTACTCCACTCCATCCCCATATACAAATATGGGAATGGAGTGGAGTTGCCAATGCTTTTCCAAGCACATGGGATGACCTTCTAGTCCGTCATCCTTGGTTGTTTGCACTCCTTTCCAGAACTTTTCCAAGTCACCTTTTCCAAGTTGGAAAGTTTCTTTGAAGAACTCAGGATAATGTTCCCCAAGATGTGCAAACTGAAGATGGGGGAGGTACACTGATGCAAGCAACACCTTCTCCAAGGAAGTCTTGGGATCAATGCACTGCACTTTGATGCTAAAAGGTTCAGGCAGCATCACATCAGAGCAGAACTTGTTCAAGATCTGCCTGTGGCAGTTTCCTGGCTGGGCACCCCAATTTCCACATTGGGCTAGCTTCACCAATTCTGGGCGATCTGCCCCATCTTGCAAAGCCACCATGACAGCAGAGAGACTGCCAGAAGCTCAGAGATGGAGCAGCTTGCCGGCCAATGGTGACCCATGCTTTTCCAAGCCATCTGCCTTTTCCAAGGCTTTGGCCTTTTCCAAGGCTTTGTTGCCTTTTATGGCTTTTCTGCCAGATTCTTGTTCCAGCTGCCAGCCCCTGAGCCTTTTAGCCATAGCTTTTCCAAGCCTAAAATCAACAACAAACAAACAGCTACATACAAAAGGGATCCAAGCTAGTAGTAGCTGAAGCCAAATTGCCGAGGCATGCATTTTTTCATGCATGGCAGCTGCAGTACCACACCTTCCCTATAGCCCCAGTGAGCATTCATTTTTCCTGCAAGTGTCCCTGTCAGTTTGTAATATGCCACCAACCCCTGTATTAGAGGTCAGGCTGCCATGGGCCACACACAGCTGGGAAACAACAAATGGTTCTTGTGGCCCATGTAGTTTGCCCTCTCAGTGGGGCCTTTTCCAAGACCAGCTGTGTGCTTTCTGTCACCAAAGGCATTTTCCAAGGCCCTTGGTCCAACTTGCCTTTTCCAACGCTCCTGCTGCCCCCTGAGGGGCCTTTTCCAAGATCACTTGGCTTTGGAGGAGGAGGCACCCCCCAAAGCCAGCAGCTTCTTAGTTTCATCCTTGGCAGTCTTGACCACTTGAGCCACCTCCATCAGCTGTCCCTTCACTGGATCATCTTGCAGCTTTGACTTTCCAGTCAGCAAGGTCTTGATCTGCTGCAAAGGTTTTCCAAGCTTCTTGCTCAGATCATTGGCTGTGGTCTTGCCTGCTTTGGTCAGCTTGGAACCTGCTTTTTCCAAAGCTTCTTCCAAGTCTGACATTGTTGCAGACACCATATTCCTGGCAGTCCTGCAAGCCTTGGCAAGCTTCTCATGGGGATCAGGCTCATCCTTGTCCTCCTCCTCCTTGATGGCTCTGCCCCTGCCTCTTCTGCCTTTTCCAAGGGACCCCTGGCCTTTTCCAAGGCCCTTGGCACTACCTTTTCCAAGGCCGGCTCAAACCCAACACCACTCTGCCATTCCTGCGTTGACTGCTTTGTGCCAATTCTGGGTATCTTTGTATTCAAAGGTACCAGAAGTGTAGGGGCACTCTCTCCAGATCACCTTTCCAGACTGGAGATGCATCTCCAGCTCTTCTGAGGTGTACCTGGTGAGCATTTGGAGTTCGGTTTCCCAGTCTTAGTGACAACTTCTCCCACAGAAACCCTCCTGGAGGCTTGGAGAAACTGCCTGCCGAGCCATTTGCAAGCAGCAATTCCTTTCTCCTTCTTGCCAAGTTGGGCATGGGCCTTTTCCAAGGCCTTGTTCCCTCTGAGGGATGCCTGGTGCTTGGCCCAGAGTTTGCTCTTATCAAGCTTGGACAGAGATCCGTGCAAGATTGCAGCACCCTGGTCTGCATCACCTTCAGCCTCCTCAGCTGCAGCTTTGACCTTGTCTTTGATGGTTCCTGGGTTTTTCCAAACACCTCCATCATTGCAGCCAGGCTTCTTCATGGGCTTTTCCAAACCCTTTCTTCCAGATGACTTTTCCAAGCCTCTCTGGTTGGAAGGCTTTTCCAAGCCTTTCTTCTGGGGAGACTTTCCCAAGTCCTTTTTCTTCTTCATTGTTTTCATAACTTTTTTTGGTGCCATAGTACCAAGCACGAAAGCACTTTTGTTTTCAATTTGCTTTGGTCCAAAAACAGCTGCAGGTGCAAAACATGTTTTTGGCTATGTTTGAAAAACATGTTATGTTAGTTTGAAAACTAACCAATTGTTAATGTGTTTATTGTTTTTGTTTTGGGCATTGGAGCCACATGCGAAAAACATATAATTTTCATGAAATATCTACATTATTTTCACAAAATGAATCAAACACACACAAACTAAATCATTAACATGTTTTGAACTGTTTCAATGGCAGCTAGGCAAACTTAAGGTTTCCAAAAATACAACACATTTTTCTAAAAATCAAATTTGTGATATGTTTCATATATTGTAATTCATATTTATATATACACATAGGTAAACATATTGAGCTAATAAAAACTAAAAAATATTGTATTCTTAATTTTTATTATGATTGAACCACATATAGTATAGTATGCTTAAAATTTAAACATTTTGAACTAAATATATGTTTGAAATCAAAATGTTTTAGTAGTAAAAACAAAGGTAATAATAAAACAAAACATGGTTATACATATTATTTTTATAATTTCACAGTTTATAATTGCACTAAAATGACTTATAATAAAATATTGCAAACATTACTGATACTTGAAAACCAACTCATTGAACTACATTTGTTTTGCAAAACATGAGCTACATATAAATATATGTAATTGTGATATTTTTATTTTTTAGTTTATGGCAAAATAAAACAAAAACAAAAAAATATTAAATAAAAAACATTTTCAAATTTGATCAAACTTGATCAAATTTGATCAAGTTTGATCAAATTTTATTGTTTCCTTTTTTTCAAAACAAAATATTTTTCAAAATAACAAATCTATTCCAGTATATACTTCTTTTATTTTCTAAAAATAAATATCTACTGTTTGTTTATTAAATTTGGTTTGATAGAGATATTAAATATTGATACATTGGTTTCTGATTTATGAGAATCAAATTTCAAATCTAAGATTTTGAAAACAATTGTCAATTTCATATGTCAACATGTTTCACAGAAAACAAATGTAAAGTTTTTACTTTCTACCGATCAAAATCCCCTTGCCAAAGGAGCCATAACCGACAAACTTGATTATTTAAAAACAATGCATTTTTGCAATGTATTTTCTGAATCACATGAATTAATAGGCATTGCAGAAAAATAAAATACTGCATGTCTGAAAATTTAAAAAATACATGAACAGAAAATTATATATACAGGAAAAACCAAACAACACCATCCATATATTCTATGAACCCAAATTTCCCAAGAGAAACCCACCAAAAAAACAGTAAATGTATTTTCTCCAGAAAAAAATCAACAGAAGGCTTCTAAACAAACTGCTACACAAATAAACTACACCACAAAAATCAACAACAGAAGCAAGTTGACAAGAAAAGGCCCTTAAACAAATTACTACACAAAAAATCAATCCCAACACAAGTTCCCAATAACAGTAAATTCCCAAAAGAAGGCTCTTAAACAAACTACTGCACACACACCCAAAAAACATTGTTCCCAATACAAGTTCCCAATAGAAGTAAAGTACCAAAAAAATATACTTTCCACCTTCAAAAATTAAATGTGTTTCGCCAATCATGTGTTATTTTCTCAATATATATATATATATATATTTCAATTATATATATATAGTTATTTCCCAATTAAATATGTTATATTTAATTATCGAATATCTTAATTGAATTTATTTAAATTATTTTTTATTTAAATTATTTTTTCATTTTTTCATTTATGTCAGTCTGTGACCAGCTGGCAGTGTTTGCCAGCCAGTCTTTAAAAAAAACAGCTGCAAGCCTCAGCTGACTGTACACTGTACAATGGCTTGAGCCAAAAAAACAGACATGGATGGGCTGCAGTGAAACCAAGAAACAACAAAAGACTATCAAATTTGTTTCATGTAGTTTTTTGTTTAAATACAAAAGGGTATAAATTGGTAAGATGTGTTTTGACATTTATCGAAGGAAGTTTTGAAGTCAAATTTCCGACAATATGGTGAGATGAAAAAGCAGTCAGCAGGGAGAAGAGTCAGAAGAGAAAAGATCAGAAGAAAGAAGATGCAGGTGCGTGAAAAGGTAGGAAAGTCGCGAAACACTAGTGGGTCTCGGTTTCCACTGTAGCGTGATCCCTTGTTTGTTCGGGGGTTTGGGGGGGCCTAACCCCCGAGCAGGGTATTCTGTGTACATGTGTGTACAACGATGCGGATTCTTGAGCCGTGGCCCATCTGCCAAGCCCAGTTGTAGGCTGCTGGCACGATCTGGTTTGATTGGTGCTTGGGGTTGAAAACATGTCCCATGGGAATAATAAATGGTTTTGTCGATCATTGTCCCCCAAAAGATTCCCGTGCACACAGCAAGCACTAAATCATTTCGTTAGCTTTACATGCCATAAAGTCTTGGCCAAGTCAGTCCAAAAGGGTGGGCCAAGCTTGTGTATAACTACAAAGTTTTGGCCAGGCCAGGCCAGCTCCAAATTCACAAGCCAACCCTGAAGGCTCTGCCCATCGATATCCAATGTCTTTGAAGGCATTGTCAATCAATATCCAAAGTCTTTGCTTAACTATTTCTATAGTCTTTTCCGAATTCAGCCCAACAAGTTTTTGCAACTCGACTCACTTCGCGTCTCTGCGAAGTCTTTGCCATCTTGTTCTCTTCGCGCGAAAATTGTTGCTTCTAAAGGCAAGCCAGCTGGACAGGACCCGGCGGGCAAGTGAGCAGGCACGGAGAAGCTTCCTTCGCCGTGCCCCAAAGCATCCAAAACTGAGGAGTTGCAATTTTGCTGTGGCTCGATCCCTTTGCGGGCGCTGTGCTTGTCAAGCTACACTGCTTGAATTTTCACAGGGAAAACTTCACAGAGCGGACTCACAGACTCACAGAGGTACCCGCACAAGAGATCCCTTTCACAACTCACAAGGCTGCGGTGGCTAGTGGGCAATAGCTAGCGGGCATAAACAAAAGTATCTTGTGACTAATGATTAGTGAAAAGTGGGGTCATTTCTTTGGCTGTGGCTAGCGATTATTCTAAGCGCCCAAGCACCCAATGACTAGCGAGATGTGACTACCGCTTGGTGGCTTGTGAGCAGTGACTGGTGGCTAGCAAAGAATGTGAAATGAATTGCGACTTACTATTGTAGTCTGTAGAAGCTACTCACTAACCAGTCACTGGTCACAACTCATTTCACGTCATTATACTTAATGTCAATTACCACATTCCACTGTAGTCGTCAGCTGCCAGCCATTAACGCTATAGTACTGACAAGCACTACAGTCATTATATAACCATTTCTCCCCACCCGTTAGGCAGTAGTCACTATTCGCTACTCATTTCGCTGCATTCAGACCCAATTCACTGCTAGGCAACCCTTGCTACTCATTCCTCACTAGTCACAACTCCCAAGTCACTATAGCCACCACTCAATCCCAAGTCACTGGCCATAACTACTCACCCGTAGCCCAGCAGGCGAATCACTAGCCGATAGTTTGTGGCCGCAGGTCAATGCCCGGTAGTCACTAGTCACCACTAGAAATGCAACACTATACCCACTACTAGTCACGACCGGGGAGTTGCGAGCGGCGATTCACGGGTCATTTTCTGGCAGTACTTATTTGCTATTCGCTAGACACTACCTGGCCCGCTGGTCTTGAACCTGCTGACCAATAGTCAATAGTCACTAGTCTTTTGCTGCTGACTAGCTTCCAGCCACTGAAGACCAAACATGCGCCACGCGTTTTCATGTCTAATCACTGCTTAGTGTTTGCTACCCGCTGGTCACAGCCGATTAGTCACTATCACACGTATCCAGGCATTCGAAACCATTCATGTGTTTTAGGTCCTGCTCATTGTTCACTATTCAATTTTGATTGATCACCAGTGAATCCTCACTGCTGTTAGCCTCCAGTCACATGTCACATAGAAACCTCATGCGTTGCACGTTCTTCTCGTTATGTACAGTTCGTGATATATTCATTTCACAACCCGCAAGCCACTAGCTACCGGCAACTAGTCTTTCGCACCCATTCAGAGCCCACAAGCCAGTAGTTCTTAAGCATTAGTCCCACAGTCGAACTAGTCTCAGTCATTAAGTCACAGAGTTTTGCACAAGTTCCAAGTAAGTACGTGCAGCCAGTCGCTGCCAGGTACTGCGCAGTAAGCAACATCAAGCGCCTGGTTGACACTTGTTTTTGCTCGCATGCCACTAGTCATCAGTGGCTAGTCACCACTCACAGCTGACTATGTTGCTAGTCACCAATCACCAGTCACTAGCCAGCAGACTTGTCGCGAGCCATTGGTCCCTGCTCTCAAGCCCCTAATTACAATAACAAGTCCTTGCATGCTAGCCGCTGTAAGCACTTTATTTTTCACTGTGAAAGGGCAGCAGTCACTTTTCCGAAGTCACCATCTTGTCACTAGTCTTTGCTCACCAGATCTTGCCCACGAAACATACAATCGCTGGTGGAATTTCACCAGTCATTAGTGACTCTCATTAGTTTCAGCTGCGAAGCTAGTTTCTACAGTTCAGTTACGGTCGTTTACTTGTCGTTTACCAATTATAAATGGTGAACATGTGTTATAAATGGGATTATACTTCCATGAATGGGGTGATGAGTACTTATAAGTGGTAAAGGTAGTCGCTGGGCTTCAAATCACGTGTCACCACTCACTAGCTGCCAGTCACTATCATCTATCCAAAGAAACTAGTTTGTAGTCACTGTAGTCACAAAGTGCAGGCCACTTCTCACCAGTCACAAGTCACCAACGAAGGTCGACGAAGCACTTATCCGCTAGTCACTTCACGAGATTCTTTTCACTAGTCACTGTGTTGCTTACAGTGACACGTCATTGCTCACAAATCGCCAGTCACTGGCCCCTATTCACCCGTGGCAAATCACTGGCCACTAGGCACCACGAGTTTCTACCTGCAGGTCACTACCTTATCAGTACTCACTAACCGCTAGCCGCTATTGGTCACTGCTCACTAGCCAGTCACTAGTCGCCATTTACTCGTGCCTAGCAGCTTATCAGGCAGTACTCACTAGCCAGATCGTATTTTTCGCTATTGGCTAATCATTGGTCACCGGTCATGAGCCACTTTTCGCTATTTGCTAGGATACGTACCAGACTCTACTCGCTACTGCTTACTACGTTTGTTCTAGGCCTATTTTTTATTCGCGTTCCTCTTGTCGAGTTGCAATCAATGTTTGGTGATTTAAGGCTGAGTCGAAGGGATGGCATTGCCGTGCTTTGTTGTTCGACAACATTTTTCCCAGAGTTTCGCTTAATATTCTTAAGGTTTATGGGCGACTACAAAGGCTAAAAGCAATTAGCCTACATAATGTCAGCCACCACATTCTGTTTTGGAACTTTTTGTTTTTAATTTAGTGAAAAAGAAAACAGCAGAAAAGCAAAACCAAGAACATTGCAAGGACATAATACAAAAAGAACACGCGGAAAAGACACGGGAAAACATAAACAATTGATTATACGTAATCAATCGGTCCGCGGTTTCTTTCAAAGCCATTGAATGATTTAGTTTTATGGTCTTGAGCCCAGGGACAAAAACAACGGGTAACGGCGAATGGAAAAACATGGAAAAACAGTGAACCCATGAGTCTTGTGATCTTGCTTTTTGACACGTATGTTTTGTATTTTTTGTGTTTTATTTGATGTCGGCTTTGTTTGTATTGTTCTGCTTCTTGTGTTTGCCTCCGCCATTTTTTTCGTAAGCTTTTCATATTTGATTGATAACGCCCTAAAAAAGGCATCTTCCCGTTTCAGTTGCAAAAAGGTTGAAAAACATTGCCGCCTGCAAGGCTATTTTGTTATTTCTTGGAACGTTTTTGGTAAGTCTTGGTTCTGTTTTGACAACTTTTCCAATTCAATTCGATCCTGAACGGAAGCCTTCGAGGTAAGGTTTCCAAAGCGATTTCACGCCCGCACCCAACCCTCGGGGGCTGGATCCCGTGGAAGTGGAAGGCCCTCGCCGAGGACGTCCTTGGGGAGACCCTCGGGGCTGGGTCCCGAGGAGGCCCTTTGGGGGAGGTCCTTGGAGGCTGGATCCCGAGAAGGGGTTCCTAAAGTTGGCTCCCGACCACCTCCTCAGCTAGCAGACCCTGCTCGGGGGACCAAGTCTCCGAACAAAACCGTCGGAAGCCAGGTCCTTCCTCGGGACCTAGCCCCCGAAGACTCCTCCCCAGGACCCCATCCTCGGGACCCAGCCCCCGAAGTCTGCGCCCAAAGGACTCTTCTTGGGACCCAGGGCCCGAGGGCCCCCTCAGGACCTCTACTCGGGACCCAGCCCCAGAGGACCCTTCCCCAAGGACCCCTAGCCCCCGAGGAGGCCCTCCCCAGGACCCCTTCCTCGGGAGCCAGCCCCCGAGGAGGCCCCCCCCTCAGGACCCCTCGGGAGCTAGGCCCCGAGGAGCTCCCCAGGACCCCTTCCTCGGGAGCTAGCCCCCGAAGAGCCCAGGGCGCCCTCCTCGGGACCCAGCCCCCGAGGACCCGTCCCCAGGACCCCCTCCTCGGGACCCAGCCCCCGAGGACACCCACAACCCTTCTCGGGATCCAGCCCCCGAGGGCCGGGACCCAGCCCCCGAGGAAGCCCTCCCCAGGACCCCTTCCTCGGGAGCCAGCCCCCGAAGAGCCACCCGAAGAGCCCCTCCCCAGGACCCCTTCCTCGGGAGCCAGCCCGCGAGAAACCCTCCCTGGGACCCCTTCCTCGGGAGCCAGCCTCCGAGGAGCCCCTCCCCAGGACCCCTTCCTCGGCAGCTAGCCCCCGAAGAGCCCCTCCCCTTCCTCGGGAGCCAGCCCCCCGAGAAACCTTCCCTGGGACCCCTTCCTCGGGAGCCAGCCCCCGGAGGAGCCCCTCCCCAGGCCCCTTCCTCGGGACCTGGCACCCGAGGGCCCGTCCCCAGGACGCCCTCCTCGGGACCCAGCCCCCGAGGACCCGTCCCCAGGACCCCCTCCTCGGGACCCAGCCCACGAGGACACCCACAACCCTTCTCGGGATCCAGCCCCCGAGGGCCGGGACCCAGCCCCCGAGGAAGTCCTCCCCAGGACCCCTTCCTCGGGAGCCAGCCCCCGGAGGAGGCCCCCCTTCAGGACCCCTCGGGAGCCAGGCCCCGAGGAGCTCCCCAGGACACCTTCCTCGGGAGCCAGCCCCCGAAGAGCCACCCGAAGAGCCCCTCCCCAGGACCCCTTCCTCGGGAGCCAGCCCGCGAGAAACCCTCCCTGGGACCCCTTCCTCGGGAGCCAGCCCCCGAGGAGCCCCTCCCCAGGCCCCTTCCTCGGGACCTGGCCCCCGAGGGCCCGTCCCCAGGACCCCCTCCTCGGGACCCAGCCCCCGAGGGCCCTTCCCCAAGGACTTCTCGGGACTTATAGCCCCCGAACACCCCGGCAACCCCTTCTCGGGATCCAGCCCTCGAGGGCCTCCCCCAAGGGCTTCCTCGGGACCCCCCCTCAAGATCTCCTCGGGACCCAGCCCCCGAGGGCCGGCCATTCCCCAAGGACCTTCTCGGGACCCACCCCCCGAGGACCCCGCAACCCCTCCTCGGGATCCGAGAGCCCCCCTCACAACCTCTCCTCGGGACCCAGCCCCCGAAGGCCGGCCATTCCCCAAGGACGCCTTCTCGGGACCCAGCCCCCGAGGACCCACGCAACCCGTTCCTCCGGAGCCAACCCCCGATGGACTCAACAACCTCCCCTGACTCCCGACAACCCTTTCCTCGGCAGCTCACCCCCGAGGAACTTCTTGCTTGGGGGTTGGCTCTCAATGATTGCAAAAGGCATCAAAAGGCTTGTTCCCACCCTTTTTGGACGCGTTCTACGGCACTGGCGGCGTACCAGCAGTGGGGCATTAAGCAAAGTAATTCTGATCTTGATTGACTCAGCAGGAACGGTCGCATTTGAAGTTCGCAGGCTCGGAGATTCATGATTTTTAGAACGTGTTGCTTTAATGTAGGGCTGAGCAGATATTTTTGTGTTCCCTAGCAGCATTCCTAGCTTTCAACGCATGTTCTTTGGGCAGATGTTTGATGCAGACTTGGAAAAACCGATTGATCATGCCATATTGATTCAACACTTTTTCAAACAGTAGGGTTACAGCCACGAACAAGGAAAACAAACAGAATGCACGAGTCAACCTGATTCAATTAGAGTTTCTTAGTTTTAACCGCATTCCTGACTTATGGGGTTTTTGGAAGTCCATGATCAGGTTCATGCTATGATGCATCTTCCAAATGGCATGACTGCAGTGTTGTGCCAAATGCCTTCTATGCGACGAATGAGTTCTGCAGAAAAAACTGGTACGTTTAAACTTTACCAAGGGAATGCTTCGCCCATGCCGGCGCTAGACAATAAAATGAACATTTCAATGGTAATCACGTCCGCATCAATAATTCCAACCTGCAATAGCAAGCAACGCATGCTGGAAAAATTGAAGTCACAACATGCACATCAGACTTTTTTGGACATGGAAACGCCATCAGGACATTAAGGTAGTTATGGATACAGATTGGAGCAGAATTTTACAGGAATATTTTGTGGTATTTAAAAAGTAAGCTACATTAAATTGTACCCGGTTTGGTGTCAAAGTTTCCCAGAATCCGTTTTCAAACGTTCCATGCCCAGATGACATTTCTCGGCATGGAATGTATGGATGCAAAAAAGGCAATCACGAGGTGAAGACTCTTGTGCTCACGCATGTGGCACAATGTGTTGACATGCGCCTTGCTGGCAAATGGCATGTGACATCCGCTTTGTTGTTTATAGTTCATATGATCACCATTTTTTTGGCGGACTGTGGGAATGCTTCTGTGAAAAGCCCAGGCATACTTTGGAAAAGACAACCAGCCAGGTTTCGATTAGTGGATGTGTCACTTCATGCGTGCCAAAAATTGACCCGTACAAAAAAAACAAATTGGAATTTTGGAAAGCGCATTTGAAATTAGCTATGCTTAGTTGGCTTTTCTTAGATTGATACTTTTTCCGGAAAATCTGTTCTTGAATCTTGGAAAGTTCAACCCTTTAGCTTTCTTCTTTGGAATATCCGATAGCATTGAAATTGTAACAGGCTCATTCAGAATCCATGGAAGACTTCTAATGTACGATTTGCATTTACAAATTAAATCAAGCAAACTGGAGCCGTCGAAACGTTTCATGGGACATCAATGTGTTCACTGTCCAAAGAAACACTTCGCATTTCCACTAAATATCGGAATCGTTCATCGGACCGGATTCCGACAGACTTGCAATGGACAGTCTTCTAATGACGACAGGAATTTCAATGAAAAAGATTTGGTTTCCATTGTAAGCAAGTTCAGCATTCTTCAGGCGAAACATGGCAGTTTGTGGCAAGCAGCCGGGGAAAAACTTAGCTATTTGTATTTATTTGTAGAAGTTGCCGCTGTTTGATGAGCAAATCCTGTGATCAAATAGTGTTGCAAAAGCATCGACGTGAACAAGTATAAGGTGAACGCATGGGAAAACACGGCTTTCCTGAGAGTCCTGAGGAATGAAGCCCTTGACTTTCCGGGAGCTTTGAAATCCAAAACAAGCACTGGATTCAAAGTGACCATAGTGCGCAAAAAATGCAGATTCACCAAGCAACTCCAGCAACATGTGTTTCAAATAACCGTTTGATGAGGAAGGGTAAACACTGCAGTAGACATGCACTTTAAAATCAACATGTCAGTCAGCACGATGGCTTTCCTGAACGCTGATCTCATTGTGAAAATACCTTTTGATTGCCCGCCAATCAAGCGCATGGTATCATTGAACAAAAAAGCTACATGAAAACAAATAGTCAAACAGTTCTGTGATGTTTTACCGACGTGGGCATCGCAAGTGTGGAAGGAGTGAAGCATCTTGTATATCCTTGATCCTTGGTAGTGTTGCTGCCAAATTCCTGGCCAATATTTCTGTGTTCTCCATGAATTTGCTGCAACATGTTGGCCGTTACAAATTGAATTACGCGTTCCCGTTTCCAAACGAACTTGCGAATAGGATTGTAGCCCCATTCTCGCTGTCCAAACTTTGATCACAAGCATCTGGATTATATTTGCAGTCTATGCATCCTTTTCGCGTGTCAGAGACAGGGGTATGGTTTTTGTATCGCATGTAGGTCCTGAGATTTTGATCAGGAAGGCGTATGGGGGCTTCCGATTTCGATAGTTCATTACATGTTCCTTTTCCTGTTTGATACTTTTATCATCTTTTATATATAGAGGTATGTTTTCTTATCAGGATCTTGCCGCTGTAATGTAACAACCATCCTGGACCAATGCCGGGAACATATTCCAGCTAAATCAAACAAGTGGTGGTGACACAGCCAGCTTGTTAGGCAATATTGGCCGTATGTTGGGACATTTTCCTGTAGTACCAGGGAAAGAGACACAGGACATTAACTTGAACATGGATATGGAAATTGGGCATGTGCAGGAAGTATATACATGGGACATGGACTTGTGGATTTGGATATGGACATGGCAAGTCGAAAAGCGACACGGACAAAGGCTCCTGGGCCCAGACTCTGACATGGAAAATTGGACATAAGCTTGGAAAGTGGAAACCGCCAGTCTTGATTTTTTCGGAAAAAAAGAGAAAAAAACGATTCCGGACATGAAAATTGTGCAAAAAAACTCATCCAAAGCTATGGGTCTGGATCAGATTACAGTATTTTGTAGAAGATAACCCTTGTTTGTGCCACGCTAGATTGACCTAAAGGCCCTTTATTTATAGATTTTGCAGGTCCTGGGAGTGGGGAGCTTAGTTCCTGGCACGATTTGGTGGGTTTTGGGCGGCCATCGGGTCTCCCCTGGTTGCTCGGGAGTCTTGCGGCCGCAAACTCCCGAGCAAAAGTGGGATCAGGCTACAGCTAAAACTGAGACCTATACTAGCGAAACACTGTGTTTCTTCGTGTTTTTGTGGCTCCGGAGGGTTGAAAAGTAGGCTCGCTAAAGCGGCGGGTGCGGAGACATCTGGGGAGATGAGAGATGAAAAGTTGCACGCCGTTGTGGCGCGAAGCCGATTTCGAAGTGAAAAGGCACAAAACACCTCAGGATCGGACCACTTTTGGAAGTTGAGATGTTGCAAAAGTGCACGCCGTTGTGGCGCGAAGCACATTTGGAAGTCAAAAGTGTTAAAAACTGAGGGGTTCGGAGCAGTTTTGGAAGTTGAGATGACGAAAAAGTGCACGGCGTTGTGGCGCGAAGCGCATTTGGAAGTAAAATGTGTTAAAAACTGAGGGGTTCGGAGCACTTTTGGAAGTTGAGATGTTGAAAAAGTGCACGGCGTTGTGGCGCGAAGCACATTTGGAAGTCAAAAGTGTTAAAAACTGAGGGGTTCGGAGCAGTTTTGGAAGTTGAGATGTCGAAAAAGTGCACGGCGTTGTGGCGCGAAGCACATTTCGAAGTCAAAAGTGTTAAAAACTGAGGGTCTCGGAGACATTTTGGACGTTCACACGTCGTTTCGTACGGTAGGTGGCGTGGATTTTGCGCACCACTTTTGGAGGTTCAGATGTCGCTTGCTTCGCTTCACTACACTACACTACATTACACTACACTACACTCCACTACACTACACTACACTCCACAACACTACAACTACAACTACAACTACACAACTACACTCCACTACACTACACTCCGCTACACTATTCACACTTCACTATACTACACTACGCTACACTACATTACACTACACTACACTCCACTACACTACACTACATTACACTACACTACGCTCCACTACACTACAACTACAACTACACAACTACACTCCACTACACTCCGCTACACTACACTACATTACACCACACTACATCACACTACACTACACTACGCTACCTTCCACTACACTTCATTACATTACACTACACTCCACTACACTACACTCCACTACACTACAAATACAACTGCACTACACTCCACTACACTCCACTACACTCCACTACACTCCACTACACTCCACTACACTAAATTACACTACACTACACTACACTACACTACACTACACTACACTACACCCCACTACACTACATTACACTACACTACACAACACTAACATAGACCCGGGCAAGCCGGCGGCGGAAGTTTCCCAAACATAAATGACCTATAGTTCAAAGACACCCTGTCCCGACCGTGTCCTTCCCTCGACAACCGTTTGATTTTTTCAGCGAGAGACGAAGCAAAGTCTTCACCTGCTTCCTTCACACTGCACACTTCACACTGCACTCTTCACGCCCCACACTTCACACTGCTCTAAACCTACGTGCAACAAAAAAACACTAGCGCCAAAATGGAGAAAATCTGCTAACAAATCCATTAGAAAGACATTACGCATGCAGCCAAAGCAAGAAGCAACCTTGACGCAGCCATTCCAATGCGATCTGTGGAGACTGAGTTGCAAAACACAAGAGAACTACGCGCAACGGCGTCGGAAATTGTAGCTCCAAAACCGGATCTCGACGCCAGAGCGAAAAAAAGACGATTTTGAAGCACTTTTTAAAAAGATTTTTAGAAGGAAAATCACTAGCGCCAAAATGGAGAAAATCTGCTGACAAATCACTGTCGCAGCCTTCATGCAGCCACTCCAATACGATTTACGAAGTCCAGCTGCAACAGACAATAGTATTACGCATGCAGCCAGCATGAAGCAACCTTGACGCAGCCATTACAATGTGAGTTGCAAAACACAATAGAACTACGCGCAACGGCGTCGGAAATTGTAGCTTCAAAACCGGATCTCGACGCCAGAGCGAAAAAAAGAAGATTTTGAAGCACTTTTTAAAAGGATTTTTAGAAGGAAATTCACTAGCGCCAAAATGGAGGAAAAAACGCATTTCGTGCGAGACTTCCTTCAAAACTCCATCGGCAACTCATCCACCAGCACCACTTGCAATCCCATTTACATTGCGGGAACGATCCTACACTTGCAAATCACAATGGAATTCTGTCGACCGCACATGCACGAAAAACACTTGAAACCCCATTTACAATGCGAAACCGATCCGACCATGATCCGACCATGGTCCGAGAATGATCCGACCATGATCCGAGCATGATCCGACCACACACGAGACCGTCTCGCAACCGTCGCACCGCAGAGGTAGATCATCGAGGTTCGGGGACGGACTTTGTATGGAAAAACATAGGGTTTCGTGCATCTGCTATCTCTCAAAAACGCATTTCGTGCGAGACTTCCTTCAAACCTCCATCGGCAACTCCTCCACCAGCACCACTTGCAATCCCATTTACAGTGAGGGAACGATCCTAGAGTTGCAAATCACAATGGAATTCCATCGGCAACTCATCCACCAGCACCACTTGCAACCCCATTGACAATGCGGGAACGATCCTACAGTTGCAAATCACAATGGAATTCTGTCGACCGCACATGCACGAAAAACAGTTGAAACCCCATTTACAATTCGGAACCGATCCGACCATGGTCTGAGCATGATCCGAGAATGATCCGACCACACACGAGACCGTCTCGCAACCGTCGCACCGCAGAGGTAGATCATCGAGGTTCTGGGACGGACTTTGTATGGAAAAACATAGGCTTTCGTGCATCTGCTATCTCTCAAAAACGCATTTCGTGCGAGACTTCCTTCACAACTCCATCGGCAACTCCTCCACCAGCACCACTTGCAATCCCATTTGCATTGCGGGAACGATCCTAGAGTTGCAAATCACAATGGAATTCCATCGGCAACTCATCCACCAGCACCACTTGCAACCCCATTTACATTGCGGGAACGATCCTACAGTTGCAAATCACAATGGAATTCTGTCGACCGCACATGCACAAAAAACACTTGAAACCCCATTTACAATGCGGAACCGATCCGACCATGATCCGACCATGGTCCGAGAATGATCCGAGCATGATCCGACCACACACGAGACCGTCTCGCAACCGTCGCACCGCAGAGGTACCCAGCTCTTCCAAAAGTGTTTAAATAAGAAAACGCACCTTAAATAAGAAAACACCTTTTAAAATCAGACCTTAAAGAAGGTTCGTTTCCTTATTTAATGTGTGTTTTTCAATAAAAGATTCTATTTAAAGTCTTTTTCTTATTTAATTAAAGTATATTTTCTTATTTAAGGGCTTTTTCCTTATTTAAGGTTTTTTTTATTTAACTTTCAATTTTGTCAGTTTATGCCTCCTTTGTAGGAGGCATAAATTGTTCCTTGCAGGCTCCTTCATAGGAGCAGACACTCCTGTGTAGGAGCATGTAGGAGCATCTTGAACCATTCCCCCAAGCCCAGCAGCTGGCAGCACTTTTTTCTCTCAGCAAAGGTCGGGCAACTTGCTGTTGGCACAGAACTTGGTGAGCACATTGTGGGCTGTACTGGCCACAGTGTTTTTACCTGCTCGCCTTTTGGCCCACCTTGCCACTGCTCCTCCCCAATCCTCATCTCTATATGTGGCAGAATCCAAGGGGTTGTCTTCAGCTTTCTCACACACTTCCTCCATGAGGTGCATCTTAGGCTTGAGCCTCCACATATTTTTCTGTGGATGATGCGCATCCAAAGCTTTCAGCAAAGATCTCAGCTTGAAGGATTCAGTGTGCATTGCAGCTGGTGAAAAAGACGCTCTGTTCGAAACAATGGTATACAAATTGTTCAAATGATGGGCAGCCATCTTCACAGAGTGTTCAACCAGGTCATCATCTCTGCAATATTTGTCAGCCATCAATTTTCCAAAAAGCACCAAGCCTTTGACTTCAGAAGCTCTGCCTCGAAGTTTGGGAGCAGAAGTGGGCTTCTTCTGGAGCATCTTCACAGTCAAGGTGTTGTAGCGCTGTTGGACAGGATGCTGTGCATAATATTCTTCGATCAAAACAAAAAGGGATCTGATTCGCTCTGTTTGGTTCCTCCCATGCATTTTGGGAAGAAGGATCCGAAGAAAAAAAATCCCCAGGAAATCAGCAGTGCAGCCTTGGTCCATGGTGTGCAACCAATCTGGCTTGAAATGGTGCACCCTCAAAGTGGGAGCAGCTAAAAGTGTGCTGACAGGTTTGCCATACTCATACTTTTGCCTGTGCAGAAATGACCAATGGTCCAAAGGCATGTCAGCAGTGTGTGGTTTGCTTCGCATATCTTGTACAGTGGCCTTGCAAAGCCAGCAGCACCCTTCATCGCCTTGCCAACCAGGAAAATGGAAAATCTCTTTGAAAGCCTTCCAGTCGGCCTTTACCACTGACAAGGCAGCCCTCAACCCATGTGGTTTGCCTGCAAGCCTTTGCCTGGCTTTGTCAGTTGGCAGCCAATCCAGGAAATCATGTCGCTGCAAAGGGTGCTCACCACAGGCCAAAGATTGCAAACTCCAAATAAGAATTCCAAAAACCTGTTCGAAAGTGTTGGCAGACAGTCGCTTGTGTTCAAAGCAAGTGAAAGGAATCCTGAGATTCATCCACTCAGGAACACCTGGCATTCCTAAATTCATGACTTCCAAGCTCTGTGACCTGTCCCAGTTGTAAGGCACTGCATCGCACCAAAAACTCAAAGGGATGAGATCTTTGCATTGAAGTTCTTGAGCAGCTCTGGCACATTCGCGTTGAGCAGTGGGGCCCAACCCTTGCCAGGTGGCCAGAAGGCTGGCATCTTTGACTTTGGCAGCCAACTTGCCAAGCCATTCATGCGGCAGCAAGAAAGCCAGCCATTCTTTCTGCACCTTTTGCTTTTTGTGGTGCCAAAAATCAATTTTGGCCCAGTAAAGTCGAGGCCAGTCGTTCGATTTCTTTGCCAATTTTCTCAAAAGGTCTCGGTGAACATTTCTGTTGGCTTTGGCTTCTAAGCCAGCCACATCTTGCAGGGCTTGCACACCAGCACTAGCTGCATCAGAAAACAAACTGGCAGCCCTTGCAGCACTCACCTGATTTGTCAAAAACAAATCTCTGACATTGGCCTTCAACCGTCTGTGAGGGTCAGGTTCTTCATCCAACTTGGGTAAGGCATTTTTGCTGAACATTGCATCTGTGGGTGAAACATCTTGAAGCAGCCAAAAGTCTACAGCAATGAGCTGCTTATGCCAGAAGTGAAAGCACAAGGTGACAGGTGGCCAGAGTAGACCCTTCCTACACAGCTGTGACCACCCTACAGAAAGAACCATCTAGAGTAAGAAAACCAAGGTTAGATATATTGATTTAATCTCCTAGATAGGAGATAGCTTCCTATATAGGAGCCACTACCATTGCCCAGCCACCCCACACCAAAGCAGCAGCACTTTTTTCCACAGCAGGGAACAAGTGGCAAGGCCATGACTGACTGCAGCACTTGTGCAGGCATGGCCAAAAGAGGTTTCAGCCTGGAGCTAGACTAAGATCTAAGAATTCGCCAGCAAGCCTCCAACTTGCTTTACCTGGCTCTTGGCCACATCCACCAAAGTGCTCGCATTCTCCACCACCAAGGTGAACTTGTCCAGGGTTTCTTGGGTGACCTCACTAGGCTGCAGCTCCTTGGCTTCGGCAATGCGAGTTCTGAGAGTAAGGGTCTCATCTTGGAGCTTGAAGAAGGATTTGGAAATCTCCATGCTTTTGTTTTTCCAAGAGCTGTCCTTGGCCAACTTTCTGGTCAAAGCCACATGGAAATCACCAATCTGGGAGCGTACTTTCTCCATAGCAGCCTTGCCACTCTCAGCCACAGCAATCTTCTGAAGCAAAGCTGTGTGCAAAGGATTTTCATCCTTCACATGGGCTGCCAGCTGGAGATTGCCAGTGCCACTTTGGTTGAAGGCGGTAGTCTTCGACTTGGAGGCTTCCTCAGTGTAGGTGTCCTCAGAGCTCCTGGTAGTGAAGTCCTTGAGGCCAACCAGGTGGTACCTGGTAAGCCCAGCCTTCTTGTAGCCTCTCTCCAAGGCAACCGACTCATCCCAATGATCATCTTGGGGAAGCTCAGCTAAAATTGCCTTGAGTTCCTTGCTCTCCACAGGGAGCTTGCAGATCTCGGCCACTTGATACCTGAGCTGGGCAGATGTTCATTATGTTGGTTTATAATTCATCTTGTGAAACAAAAGTATAATCATAGATATCTATTTGACAAAATGATATCATAAACAAAATGCTTAGATACTTGGTAGCAAAACCGTCTTTCTCTTGGTGCTTGGTGGTCTGTGTCATGGACCTGGTCTCCTTGTAGGATGCAATCCATTTACAAGTCTTGTCCAACTTCCATTTCTTGAGGAGCTCCAGTTTCTCATCAGAAAACCGGGGCAGGCTCTGGTAGAGCTGCAAAGTCTGAACTTTCTCTGTGGTGTCACCTTTCTTGAGCTGGGTCAACATGTTGCTCTGATCTTTCTTGTCTTGAGCAGCTTGGGTTGAATCCTTCTGTTTGCTCTTGGCATCCCTCTTGGTGGTATCCTTGGCAGCCTTTTTCTCTGCAGCTGGTTTTCCCATCGGTGATGAACAGAAAGGGATCACAGCAACTGACCTAGATTTGATGTCCAAAATTCTATGTGATGAAAACAATCCAGCCAAATTGGATGAACAGAAAGGTTTTGTATCTATACAGGGTACAGGATTTAACTTATTTAACTTCATTTAACTTTACTTATAATTAAAAAACAGTTTAAATTTAACTTCAGGGGGTCCAAGTTAAATGAAGTTAAATCCTGATATTGTACCCAAGGAGCCATGCATCATTTGTGAATGAACCATAAGATAAAACTATTTATCAAACTATGAACCATGAATTTCACAACAGTATATCTAGACATAAACTATGAATTCAATCCTGCACACCAAGCCAGGCCCATCCCACAACCCTTGATCCAACCACAAAACTCCTAGATAGGAGATGTGGTGCTTGCTAAAAATAAACCTCCTGAATAGGAGGCAATAAAAAGCATGAACATATATTACACTCCTAATTAGGAGTGGGCCTCCTTCATAGGAGACCTTCTGCCTTCCCATCCCAAGCAGCAGCAGCCCAACGCATTCTTTTTTGCCGTCCAATGCAAATCCAGACCCAGGTGCTTGGCTTTGTGCACAAGCTCTGATCCAAACATAATGGTTCATAGCAGCCTACCTCAAGCTGATGCCTATGGCCCAAACACACAAAAGCGCTTCCTGGGCATGCTTTCAAAGCTATCATCTTCATCATCATCGTCCTTATTGAACGTCTTCACCAGGGGCTCCACCATCTCGACTTCATCTTCCTCCTCCTCTTCCTCCTCCTCCCCTGGCTTCTTTTTTGCCTCCTCAGTAGGCCACCAGGGTGCACCTGGGAATCCCTTGGAAGATCCCTTGCCCCTGCCAGCATGGAATGCCTTCACCTCTGCCATCCACTGATTGCGCTTTTTGCCTCTGTTCTTCTTCGACTTCTGGACACGAGTGGTAGTGACAGGGCCTTGGCCCCAGTCTGCAGCGCCCCATTGGAGCAACCTCTGCCCAAGCTCTGCAGCAGGGAGCTTGTTGAAGCTGAGTGCCTGAGCAAAGGCCATATCTATCTATCTATCTACCTACCTACCTATCTATATACATATACACTTCAAAAAAAAGCCATATAAAGAAAGAATGAATAAAAAATCAATTAAATGTCACTTAGATACGCAGTCCATATTGTAGCAGATATTCTGCCTCAAATATGACTTCTGCCCGCACTTCCTGCAAGTCCTGGGACCTTGATACCACCAAGACCCTTCATCCACTGGTGCCTCAGCAGGAGGGTCAGCAGGTGGTGGAGGTGGTGGAGGTGGTAGTACCACCCCACCTGCCACAGGAGCTGAGGCATTTGACAGTGCCTGGAGCTGCTGGAAGGTCAGCTGCTGAGTCACCTGCATCTGCCTGATCACATCCATGGCGGTCCTGGCAGGGGTTTTATTATGTTACATTAGATTATACCATCATAATAACAACATATGATAGCACCTCCTGGGTAGGAGGTGCATCTTGTCTGAAAAAAAATGCCTCCTACATAGGAGACAAAATTTGAAACTCCCTTCACTGTCCTGATAGCCTCATCAGCTGGAGATTCCTTGCTCGATGAAGCACCACCCATGCTGCACAACAGGAAACTGAGGGATCTGGCTGAACCACAAGCTTGAGAGCTGCACTGGCTGCATGTGAGTCGTTTGAATGGCACCACATGCCTTCCCCAAAAAAAACTTTCAAATTTCAAATTCTGTCCTGGTCATGACATGGTGCAACTCTGAGCAACACTGATCACTGACAGCTGTGCAGCACCCAGGCTGGAACTCCTCCATAGGAGAATTATTAATAAGGAAAACACGATACTTACTTGATAAGTGACCATTTTATACCCTCCTACATAGGAGAGTTTGAAAATGATACAACAATATTGAGATAACACATGAACAATTTCCATACCCTGATGAAAAAGCCATATAAGGCTCCCATATACAAACACATGTATGTTTGATTGTATGTGTATATATATATATATATATATATATACATCTTGTTACTTTGATAAAAACAAATTACACAAATAGAATATATATATATATATATATAAATGAAATTTGTAGTCATCTATGTCCAAATGCTTTAACATACCATGATGAATGGGAATTACCATTACCTGAGACAGCCTTCCTAAATAGGAGTGCCAGCTCTGATTAACATCTTACAGGAAACCAAAGCACCCAGCTGAATCATTTTTTGCAGAGCAAAAGCCTGTAGCCAAATCACTCGGCTCAATTGGATGCCTCGTTTCGGGCCCAATTTCTCACAGCTGCCACATTTTCCCCAGCTTTCAGCTTCTCTTTGGCAGCATTGATGATCTTCAAAAGTTGGGCTTGGGTTTTCCTTTTGCTGGTGATCTGAAACAGCTGCCTCTTTCCCAATTTGGTTTCGCGAATAGCATAGGCTCCTGAAGCCTTGTAGTACATCACTGTGTAGCCCTGCTTTGGCAGTTCTCCAACTGCTTCAGCAGAGGGAGGCTCTGTAGCAACAGCTTCCTGCTCAGAGCTGGATGCAGTGAGCTCTGGGCTTGGTGCTGCTTTTGGAGCAGCAGCAGGTCTTTTCATGGCAGCAGCAGGTCGCTTCAACTTCTTGTGGTCACTCGATGGTGCAGTAGCAAACATGAGATTGGGAATGTCAGTTTGCTTCTCTTCTGCAGGACCAGCATCAGCCTCAAAGTGGGCAATGCCAAAGCCATTCTCACCAGGTGTCATCCTGGCCAATTGCATTGGTTGCCCAGGAAATTTGCGACACAAAGCATTTGCATGTGAATCCACCCAGTAAATCGCTGTGTCTGGTAACAGACACTTCGAGATTGAGCAATTGTCTTCCTGAGCTGCAGGAAGAAACAACTTGCACTCCATGAAAGGTTTTTGCAGGTGAAGCAACATAGCCAGACATGCCCAAAGCCTTGGCTGCATCTGCTTTGGATAATCTGGTGGGTGCCTCTGATGCAGTTGGCAATGATGGCGTGGCACTTGAAGAAGGAGCAGCATGTGTGGGGCTCCTGGAGCGAGGAGACCTGCTGGGTGTTCGCTGCTGCCTCAACCCTTCCACCAATGCTTTCATGCCAGGACCAGTCTTTTTTCCACTAGTCATCGATTTGCCAATAGTTCTGGCAGAAGCAAAAGCTTCCACAACCCTTGAAGCGAAGTGCCTGCATTCTGAATGATCAAGGCTGTTGTCTTCAGCAAGCATCGCAGAAGACAAACTTGTCTTGCTGACACGACCTGTCTTCTCCAACAGATCCAGCAGCAAGGACCTGTGCTTGTTAGCAAAATCATCCAAGGACATGGAAAAGTCTTCTTTGAGCACTGAAACCTTGTTGGCCCTGATCACTTTGGCATAGTCCTTGTTGGACATGGAATTGCTAGCCCTTGCCATGGTGGAGGGACCAAAGCTTAGCGACCTTGAGACAAACAGCTGAAGAATGAATGAATTCAAATGCACAGACAGAAACAAGTGGCAACAAGTGCTACTCATGCCCTTGTGTTTCCCTCCTTGATAGGAGAGATGTTCTAAACACATTTGGAAAAGTAGGAAATAGACAAAACACATAGAAAAAACTTCAACAAAAAACAAACCTTAAATAAGGAAAAAGACCTTAAAAAAAACACACCTTATTTGAGAATTCCTTATTTAAGGTCTTTTGGAAGAGCTGGGTAGATCATCGAGGTTCGGGGACGGACTTTGTATGGAAAAACATAGGCTTTCGTGCATCTGCTATCTCTCAAAAACGCATTTCGTGCGAGACTTCCTTCAAAACTCCATCGGCAACTCCTCCACCAGCACCACTTGCAATCCCATTTACATTGAGGGAACGATCCTAGAGTTGCAGATCACAATGGAATTCCATCGGCAACTCATCCACCAGCACCACTTGGTTCCCTAACGAACTCTTTCTTTGACTAACTCTTTCTTTGCTAACTCTTTCTTTGACTACCTCATATATCCTGACTATACAACTCTTTCTTTGACTAACTCTTTCCCTCACTAACTCTTTCTTTGACTAACTCTTTCCCTCACTAACTATTTCTTTGACTAACTCTTTCCCTCACTAACTCTTTCTTTGACTAACTCTTTCCCTGACTAACTGTTTCTTTGACTAACTCTTTCCCTCACTAACTCTTTCCCTGACGAACTTTTTTTTTGCTAACTCTTTCTGTGATTAACTCTTTCCCTCACTAACTCTTTCTTTGACTAACTCTTTCCCTGACTAATTGTTTCTTTGCTAACTCTTTCTTTGACTAACTCTTTCTTTGCTACCTCTTTCTTTGACTAACTCTTTCCCTGACATTCTAAAAGTCCGTAACACGGAAGTTTCTCCCCCTAAACTTCCTTTGACAACTACAACTACACTCCACAGATAGATAGATGGATAGATAGATAGATGAATAGATAGATAGATAGATAGATAGATAGATAGATCGATAGATAGATAGATAGATAGATAGATAGATAGATAGATACATAGAAGATAGATAGGTAGGTAGGTAGATAGTGAGAGAAAGAGCGAGAAAGAGTGGGAGACCTCAAGCACCTTTCGGTCCATCAGTGGATTCGCTCTGCCATCCCTGATTCACAACAACCAACCTCTCCTATAGGTTTTCTATTTTTGAAACTTCCGCCACCGCCTTGTGCGGTACTACTGGTATATTTATATGTTATATAGTTATCAAAGGAAGTTGGGAAGCAATACTTCCGAGTTACGGACAAATAGAATTCTGAGACTTGAAATGATGAAGGGTGGTATGTCATCTAACAATACATAACAAAAGAATAAGAGCTATGCAGTTGACCTTGATGAAGGGTGGTAGATCACATAACAATACATAATGTAACAATACATAACAAAAGAATAAGAAGCTATGCAGTTGACCTTGATGAAGGGTGGTAGATCACATAACAATACGTAATGTAACAATACATAACAAAAGAATAAGAAGCTATGCAGTTGACCTTGATGAAGGGTGGTAGATCACATAACAATACATAACAAAAGAATAAGAAGCTATGCAGTTGACCTTGATGAAGGGTGGTAGATCACATAACAATACATAACAAAAGAATAAGAAGCTATGACACAGGGTGGGTGAAGAAGGGAAGTGATGATGAAGGGGAGTGGTGACGAAGGGAAGTGGTGAAGAAGGGAAGTGGCGGAGAAGGGAAGTGGTGACGAAGGGAAGTGATGATGAAGGGAAGTGGTGGAGAAGGGAAGTGGTGAGGAAGGGAAGTGGTGACGAAGGGAAGTGGTGAAGAAGGGAAGTGATGATGAAGGGGAGTGGTGATGAAGGGAAGTGGTGAGGAAGGGAAGTGGTGAAGAAGGGAAGTGATGATGAAGGGGAGTGGTGACGAAGGGAAGTGGTGAAGAAGGGAAGTGATGATGAAGGGGAGTGGTGACGAAGGGAAGTGGTGAGGAAGGGAGAGAAGGGAAGTGGTGACGAAGGGAAGTGGTGAAGACGAGGGAAGTGATGATGAAGGGGAGTGGTGACGAAGGGAAGTGGTGAGGAAGGGAAGTGGTGAAGAAGGGAAAGTGATGATGAAGGGGAGTGGTGACGAAGGGAAGTGGTGAGGAAGGGAAGCGGTGATGAGTTGGGGAGGAAGCCGGAGCACGAAACCTTGTGTTTTTCCGTGTAAAGTGGCTGCAGCCGGCGATGAAAGGTACCTCGTCTGTGCGGCGGTTGCGGCTGCGGTCGTTTCTGTCGCGAATTGTTCCTCCTATGTGTTTTGCAATGAGTGGTTGTTCCTGTGTGCGTAGTTCTATGCGTTTCTTGGAGCTGTGGTGGCAGATCGCATTGGAATGGCTGCATGATGTTGCATGGGCTTTGTGTTGGGGAGGAACCCAGAGTACGAAACCTTGGGTTTTTCCGCGTAAAGTGGCTGCAGCCGGCGATGAAAGGTACCTCGTCTGTGCGGCGGTTGCGGCTGCGGGCGTTTCTGTCGCCAATTGTTCCTCCTATGTGTTTTGCAACGAGTGGTTGTTCCTGTGTGCGTAGTTCTATGCGTTTCTTGAGTTTGTGTTTGCAGATCGCATTGGAATGGCTGCATGATGTTGCATGGGCTTTGTGTTGGGGAGGAAGCTGGAGCACGAAACCTTGTGTTTTTCCGTGTAAAGTGGCTGCAGCCGGCGATGAAAGGTACCTTGTCTGTGCGGCGGTTGCGGCTGCGGTCGTTTCTGTCGCGAATTGTTCCTCCTATGTGTTTTGCAACGAGTGGTTGTTCCTGTGTGCGTAGTTCTATGCGTTTCTTGAAGCTGTGGTGGCAGATCACATTGGAATGGCTGCATGATGTTGCATGGGCTTTGTGTTGGGGAGGAAGCCGGAGCACGAAACCTTGCGTTTTTCCGTGTAAAGTGGCTGCAGCCGGCGATGAAAGGTACCTCGTGTGTGCGACGGGTGCGGCTGGGGTCGGTTGGTCGTTTTTTCCTCCTATGTGTTTTGAACGAGGGTTGTTGTGTGTGCGTAGTTCTATGCGTTTTTGAAGCTGTGGTGGCAGATCGCATTGGAATGGCTGCATGATGTTGCATGGGCTTTGTTTGGGGAGGAAGCCGGAGCACGAAACCTTGTGTTTTTCCGTGTAAAGTGGTTGCAGGCGACGATGAAAGGTACCTCGTGTGCGCGACGGGTGCGGCTGTGGTCGTTTTGTGCGCGATTGGTTCCTTCTATGTGTTTTGCAACAAGTGGTTGTTCCTGTGTGGGTAGTTCTATGCGTTTCTTGAAGCTGTGGTGCCAGATCGCATTGGAATGGCTGCATGATGTTGCATGGGCTTTGTGTTGGGGAGGAAGCCGGAGCACGAAACCTTGTGTTTTTCCGTGTAAAGTGGCTGCAGCCGGCGATGAATGTTGCTTGGTGCCGCGGCTGCTTGCGCAATACTATTGTCTTTTGCAGCTGAAGATCGTAAATCGTATTGGAGTGGCTGCATCCATCTGCAGGCTGCGACAGTGATTTGTCAGAAGATTGTCGCAATTTTGGCGCAAGGAATTTTCCTTCTAAAATTCCTTTTAAAAAGTGCTTCAAAATCGTTTTTTTGTCGCTTTGGCGTCGAGATCCGGTTTTGAAGCTGCAATTCCTGTTGTGATTATGTACAAGAAAGCTTCTCTGTGCAAAACCTTTTTCTGTAAAAGCTTGCTGTGTGTAAAAGCTTCTCTGTGTGTAAAAGCTTTCTGTGTGTAAAAGCGTCTCTGTGTAAAAGTTTCTGTGTGTGTAAACGCTTGCCATGTGTAAAAGCACTGTGCGTAAGTGTTCTGTGCGTAAACGCTTGCTGTGTGTGAAAGCTTGCCGTGTGTAAAAGCTTCTCTGTGTAAAAGCTTGTTGTGTGTAAAAGCTTCTGTTTAAAAAGCGTGCTGTGTGTGTAAACGCTTGCCATGTCAATGTGTAAAAGCATTGTGTGTAAGTATTCTGTGTGTAAACGCTTGCTGTGCGTGAAAGCTTGCTGCGTGAAAAAGATTTTGTGTGTAAAAACTTGCTGTGTGTAAAAGCTTCTCTGTGTGTAAAAGCGTCTCTGTGCAAAAGTTTCTGTGCGTAAATGCTTGCCATGTGTAAAAGCATTGTGTGTAAGTGTTCTGTGTGTAAACGCTTGCTGTGTGTGAAAGCTTGCTGTGTGAAAAAAAATTGTGTCTAAAAGCTTGCTGTGTGTAAAAGCTTCTGTGTGTAAAAGCGTCTCTGTGCAAAAGTTTCTGTCTGTAAACGCTTGCCATGTGTAAAAGCAGTGTGTGTAAGTGTTCTGTGTGTAAACGCTTGCTGTGTGTGAAAGCTTCTCTGTGAAGAAGCTTGTTGTGTGTAAAAGCTTCTGTGTGTAAAAGCTTCTCTGCTTGAAAAGCTTGCTGTGTGTAAAAGCTTCTCTGCGAAAGAACTTGATGTGTGTAGAAGCTTTGTAGTACAAAGTAGTACTGGAACGTGTTTTGTGCAAGCTTTGTAATACAAAGTAGTACTGGGAAGTAGTTTGTGCAAGCTTTGTAGTACAAAGTAGTACTGGGGAGTGTTTTGCTTTAGTACAAAAAGTACTGTGTTTTGCAAGCTTTGTAGTACACAGTAGTACTGGGAAGTGCTTTGTGCAAGCTTTGTAGTACACAGTAGTACTGGGAAGTGTTTGTGCAAGCTTTGTAGTACAAAGTAGTACTGGAAGCTTTGTAATACAAAGTAGTACTGTTTGTAAAGTACAAAGTAGTACTGGGAAGTGCTTTGTGCAAGCTGTGTAGTACAAAGTAGTACTGGGAAGTGCTTTGTGCAAGCTTTGTAGTACAAAGTAGTACTGGGAAGTGCTTCGTGCAAGCTTTGTAGTACAAAGTAGTACTGGGAAGTGCTTTGTGCAAGCTTTGTAGAACAAAGTAGTACTGGAACGCGTTTTGTGCAAGCTTTGTAGTACAAAGTAGTACTGGGAAGTGCTTTGTGCAAGCTTTGTAGTACACAGTAGTACTGGGAAGTGCTTTGTGCAGGCTTTGTAGTACAAAGTAGTACTGGGAAGTGCTTTGTGCAAGCTTTGCAGTACAAAGTAGTACTGTGAAGTGTTTTGTGCAAGCTTTGTAGTACAAAGTAGTACTGCGAAGTAGTTTGTGTAAGCTTTGTAGTACAAAGTAGTACTGGGAAGTGCTTTGTGCAAGCTTTGTAGTACAAAGTAGTACTGGGAAGTGCTTTGCGCAAGCTTTGTAGTACAAAGTAGTACTGGAATGTGTTTTGCGCAAGCTTTGTAGTACAAAGTAGTACTGGGAAGTGGTTTTTACAAGCTGTTGTAGTAGACATCAGTACTGGGAAGTACTTGGCATGAAAATAGCCAAGAAGAACTTAGCTGACATATGGGAAGACATGGAATGAGATGAGAAGAGCTCAGATGAGATGAGTTGAGATGAAGTGCAAGTGTGAAGTGTGGAGTGTGGGGTGTGAAGAGTGCAATGTGAAGTGTGAGGAAAGTGTTTGCATTGCACCGGGGACGCGCGCAGGTCATGTTCTTGAACAACAACATTGCAACAGCTTCGCACAAAGCACGCACGCACAGGCCTGGCTGGCGCACTGTGCATGCAAGTTCCTTTGTAGTAGTACTGGGAAGTGATTCATGAAAGCTTAGATGACATATGAGAAGAGATGAGATGAGAAGAGATGAGCTGGGATAAGGTGAGAGGAGCTCAGATGAGATGAAGTGTGGGGTGTGAAGAGTGCAGTGTGAAGTGTGGAGTGTGAAGAAAGCAATGAGAAGTGAGAAGTGTGAAGTGTGGACTGTGAAGTGTGAAGTGTGGAGTGTGAAGTGTGAAGCGTGGATTGGGAAGAGTGCAGTGTGAAGTGAGAAGTGTGGAGTGTGAAGTGTGAAGTGTGCAGTGTGGAGTGTTAAGAGTGCAGTGAGAAGTGTGAAGAAAGCAGTGAGAAGTGAGAAGTGTGAAGTGTGGACTGTGAAGTGTGAAATGTGGAGTGTGAAGTGTGAAGTGTGAAGTGTGGAGTGCGAAGAGTGCAGTGTGAAGTGTGAAGTGTGGAGTGTGAAGTGTGTAGGTGGAGTGTGAAGAGTGCAGCGAGAAGTGTGAAGTGCGAAGTGGAGCTTCACATGTGACATGTGAAACGGGACACCACTTTCACAGAATGCACGCACGCACGGGCTTGGCTGGCGCACGGCGCATGCAAGTTCTAAATATGAGAAAAATCTTATATATATCTTTAAGGCAACTTCCGCCCCGCCTCGTGCGGGTACTACTGGTATATATATATATATATTTTTTTTTAAATCACTGCAGCCCAATCCATGTCTGCTTGTTGCTTGGGCTTTTCCAAGCCCATCATGCACTGCCTCTCATTGAAGGCTTTTCCAAGCCAATGACCTTGCTGGGCTTTTCCAAGCCCATGTGGGATCCAAGCCCTTCTGCCAGGTGCAGCCAGCCTTTTCCAAGACCAGGGGCCCAGCAGTCTTTTCCAAGACTACTGAGCATTGGCACCCGGGTGGAGAAGGCCCCCTTGGCTGCCTTCTCCTGTGAGACCTGGTAAGCATCAATGCCCAAGGCCTCACATTCCTGGCAGATCTGCCAATTGTCATCAAAAATGGCAACAGCATCCCACTGCCAGGGAAGATCTGCCTTCCCACCCTCACCACATTTCACCCTGCAGGTTTCTTTTCCAAGACCCTGCTGGTGAATGTGGTCTGGGATCATGGCATCCATGTCCACCAGGACTTGCCTCTCCCTCTTGGCAGTGTCCACTGCAGAGAGCAGGATCAGTCTGCAGTGTTCCTGCAGCTTTTCCAAGCCTGCCAGGTTGTCCTGGCTCACAACATTATCCTTTTCCAAGGTGTTGTGCCAGTCGACCACCACCACAGGCTTTTCCAAGCCCTTGTTGGCACTGCCATGGGTGGTGCTGCCCTGGGACTTTTCCAAATCCTTGGGCTTGAACTTTTCCAAGTCCTGGGCAGGCTTGCTCTTCTTTTTTTTGCCTTCCTTTTCCAAGGTGGCTGTTGGCTTTTCCAAGCCAGAAGAAGAGCTTGCAGCAGCAGCAGGGGTGAGCACAGCCTTCCTTGGCTGGCCACTCTTGCCCCTGTGCTTGGCGCCCCCTGCCCTGGGCTCATCAGAGGTGGAGAGCTGTTCCAATTTCTTGGCAACAGCATCTGCCATCCTCTCCTAACACCTTTCCTTTGCCTTTTCCAAGGCTTCCAGGTGATTGGCCAGGACAGTGGGGTCAGTTGGGTCTGCCTTTTCCAGGGCTGACCACTGCATCCCCTTCCTTCTTTCCTTCTTGGCCTGGGAAGCGGTCCCATGACCAAACTTCCTACCCTTTTTGTTGGGGGGCCCTTCAGGCTGGTCCATCTTTTCCAAGACTTGCCAGTTCAGGGGAGATTTTCCAACCCCTTGGGCTTTTCCAAACCCAGTCTCAGGGACCAGGCTTTTCCAAACCCAAAGCCCTGCTTCAGCAGCAGAGCTTTTCCAAGCCCACCAACAGCAACAAGCTACAAGTGGTGTTGTAGTTGTATGTGCTGATTGTGAAGTGTACTTACAAAGTTGTGTTATAGTGGTTGCTGTTTTCTTGCCGACTTTTGCTGTTGGTGAACATGTGTACGCCTGTGCAAGTTGTGTGCTGTGCTGTGCAAGTTGTGTGTGTGTGTGTGCATGTAGCATGTGTGGTGACATGGTCATGCATGCAACCTGCCCAAGCATGGCTGCAGACATGCATTCAACATCAACCAGCATGCAGTTACCCTGTGGCCCCCACTAGCTACCAGGTTCCTAGCCAGTACTATACAACCAGTTACCCACCCAGTAGAGAAGCAGCAGCTACCTTTTTTCTTTCAAAACTGCTGATGCACTTCAGCTGTACTTGGCCCTTTTCCAAGGGCATGCATGTCCTTTCCAAGAACATTGTGGTCCTTTTCCAAGGATAAGATTGCATGTCCTTTTCCAAGAACATTGCGGTCCTTTTCCAAGGATAAGATTGCATGCCCTTTTCCAAGAACATTGTGGTCCTTTTCCAAGGATAAGTTGCATGTCCTTTTCCAAGAACATGTGCCAAGGCCTATGGACTGTACTTTTCCAAGAGGTCCTTCCTCATGGCCAAGGCGTCAGCTTTTGACACCTGATCTTACCAATAATGGCAAGGTAGTGGATGGACATATTCTGAGTCACCTCAACAATGAGATGCAGTTTGCCACCCTCCACCCTACCTTGAAGGTAAGATCTTGGCTGGGGCTTGTTAGCATCTGTTTGCTTGAGATCAACCCAAGGTTCCCTTTCTTTGGGTTCATCAGCCAGGGCCTTGCCTGGCTTGCTCTGCCTTTCTTGGAGGGGCTGTTGAACATCCCAGGGAAGCCTTCAGAGTCCAAGCTCACATCACTGATTCTGGGAGCCAGCTTTCTTTTACCTTTTCCAAGGGCCTCCTTGCCAACTTTTCCAACCTTCCCTGCATTTTTTCTAGGCTTGGCTTTTCCAAGCTTGGCCTTGGCAGATGCTGGTGCTTTTCCAAGCATATGGGCCTTTTTTTGAGGTGATGCTTTTCCAAGCTCACTTGTGGCTGCTTTGCTCTTAGCAGAAGGTGCTTTTCCAAGCTCCTCTTTTGCTGCTGTCACTGGCACCAGGGCCAACTCTGTTTTGTTAGGCATTTTGAGCTTTTTCAAGCCCACCAGCAATTAATGGTACTGGTCCCTGATGAGCTTGGCAGCTACAGGCATGAGAGCTTTGCTGTCCCTGCCAAGTTTCCTGACATGTGTCAGGAGGCAGTTCAGCCTCTCCGGCCCACACCAGCCCAGTATGTTTCCCCAGGTTTATATCTGGGTTCTCTGCCAACAAAGACAGAAGAGCCTGTCTCAGTGGCTGGCTGTGGGTCAAGCCACTTGGCTCCAGATCCAACAACCCTGTCCATAGCTTCCTGGTGGCATGCAAAGCCTTAGCATTGGGCCCAGAGCTGGAGCACATATGCTCATAGGCCCCCAGGTCAGCCATGATATCCTTATGCTTTTCCAAGCACTTAAAACCAAGCCAACATCCACCAGAGGTTTGGTTTCATGTCTGGGTCCTCCCCTGGACATTGGCCTGGCTTTTTCCAAAGCCTTCCATGACTTGGGCCTTTTCCAAGACTTGGACCTTTTCCAAGACTTGCACCTTTTCCAAGACCTGGGCCTTGACTTTTGCAAGGTTCCAAAACTAAGCGACAAAAGCAAACTTAGAGCCAAAACTGCATGTATGGTGGACATGTCAACCATATGCAGACATGAAGCAGCCAAGGAGAGATCCAGATAGGTCAGAAAAGGTAAGGAGAGAAATCAATAATTTTAAAGATATAAACCAAGATTTTTTTAAAAAAAGATGAAATCAAGAAAAATATCAAGATGAAAATCAAGAAAAATATCAAGATAGAATCAAGAAAAACACATAGAAAAAAACGTGATTTTGGAGTGTCAAAAAAAACAATATCTCA
The DNA here is from genome assembly GCA_947184155.2 of Cladocopium goreaui. Taxonomy (NCBI): domain Eukaryota; class Dinophyceae; order Suessiales; family Symbiodiniaceae; genus Cladocopium; species Cladocopium goreaui. Next base: position 51,070 of record CAMXCT020000766.1, read on the forward strand.
GAGCATCAAAAATTGATTCTAATCAATATGCGGTGCTCAGGGATGGAACCCCCGGCTATGGCAAATTACTTTAGAGAATCGTTTTGGGAAAGCTTGGAACACCACGTTTCCAAGATGGACACTGGCGGCAGAACCTGGCTATGGATTTGGTCCCGGGGGCCATGCTGCTTTTCTGGTCTGGCCACAGCCCACGTCATTTTCTGACACAGGCGGTTGCGTCATTAGGTGTGGACAAAACAAAACGTGATTTGCTTGGAAGATGGTCGATAGGACGGACTGGGAGCAATGCATACTTGCATACATCACGCCAAGTGGTGGAAGAGGTTCAGCACCTGGTCTGGGAATCAATTGTGTGGGGAATCCAGCATTGGACGAGTCAGAGTTGTTGGAAGAGGTCATGCAGTTTGCAGACAAGCATGAGCTGGTAGGACAGAGAGTCCGGAGACGCCATACTCATGACTACAAAAGACATAAATCTGAAGAGATTTTCAACACGTTTGATTCAGAGACGGAACAGGTAGATGATCAGGAACGACAACAGGTCATTGAGGCAGTGCAGCGAGAAGCGGGCGAGAACCATGGCCGTGCTGGCTATTTCATTACGACCTCAAGGAGGACAGGGTTCAGGAGATTGCACATGCATGGGAAGTGTCCGGTGCGTTCGGACAGATGCATTGACACCATGGATGTTGACAATGTTCAGGACGCAGGTTATGACGCTATCTGCAAGATCTGTCAGCGTCGAATTTCAGAGGAGTTAGGTCGTACGACAGCAGGCCTTGATGTCTCGAGCGATTCAGGTGATTCGTCATCGACGGACACAACCAGAGGTGAGACCGGAGCCGAAGAGGCGTCGGAGTGGCAGCCCTTGAGTTAGGACTGGGTTGCAGTTATTTTTTCACCAAGTCTGCACCAATGTAGGCACCATGTTTTAGACAGGTTGCTTTGGTTTCATGTTTGCACTTAGGTAGGGTTTCATACCGGTTTCAGTCACAGTGCAGTTGCAGAGTTGTGCAAGCGCTGAACGAGCGCATTTGTGGTGCTGGCGAACCAGCAGCCAGGCAACACAGGGGAAAAGGAAATCAGTTCCGCTTCAGCAGGAAATTTGTGGAGAGTTCATTTATTTGAGTTTAATTATTTTAACTTATTTGTCCTGCGTCTCTCGGCATTCTCCCCCTCTCCACTTCGGATTCCGGATGTGACGGGTTCAGAAGTTTGAGAAGAAAGTGGAGTGAAGTGAAAGAACATATTTTATTTGTCCTGCATCCTCGGCATTCTCCCAGTATCCTCTCCGCATAAAATTTTTGAATTGCAAGTTGGACTGGGGGACATGGCATCAGCAAGAAGAGTGCGGCACTTCAGATTTGACATCGTTTTTGATGCTCAGAGATTTGAAAGAAACGGTGACACTTCAGCATGGGGCATTTATTTCTTGGATTCAGGTTTTGGTTTCCTTTCCCCTTGTCCTGCGTCCTCGGCATTTCTCCATTTCTCCTCTTCGCTTATTTGAGTTTCAGATGCAGTTTGCAACATAAGACGATTCAGCTTTAGATTCAGTCTCAGCAATGGCAGTGACAGATGACGATCGCAGAGAATACCTGCGAAGCAATGTCACTTCAGATCTGCAGTATGTTTGTGTCAAAACTGACAGGTGGGGTGATCGCTCATTGCATCACTGCCTTTTTCGTCTGCCCCAAGAGCCAAAAAGGCTTCACACAAAGAAATTGTCAAAACGCTTCGCTGGTTCATTCAGACTCTTGCGGGTTTCGTAGCAGCCAACTTGCAATCAACAGAATTCACATTGGCACAAATCTTCTTTTGGCTGCTACGCCTTAAAGCACTCTCATGAAGTTTAACACACCATTCCCGCTTTCTGAACTCTGAGGACTTTCCACATTTTGTGAATCCATCCGCCACTTGGTGTTCACTCGGAACCCAGAGTAATTTACGCCTTGGAACCCTCTCCAACAGTTTCACAAATTTCACGGAAAAAAACAATACTCAAGATGGCTCCTTTGAAAGAAACATGCTGACCCTGCTTGTGGACGCAGTCGTAAATTGATTTGCAGTCCGTCACCATGTACATAGGTTGGATGTGTTGAAGTATCGCATCATCTCCAAATCTCACTGCATCACGACCGTGAAAGAGTTCGGCGATAAGGGCTTGACAGTACTTACCTTGACCATGTCCCTGAATTGCAGCGTGTGTTTCAGCTGCAAATGAAGACTCCACTGTACGCCTAATCGTCGATGATTTCCAATCAACTACGTTGAAATGGGTGAATTTTCCTTCAAGATTCGAATCACCCCTCTTCACAAAACCAACAACACAACCTCTTTGGGAATAAACCAACCTTTTGTCGCTACTATTCATCAACAAGTCATCCGCAGTTTGATCATCAATTTCTTTACCAACCGAACTGAATAATGAGGCATCATGATAAACAACAAGATCCCAATTTCTTCCCAAACTCTTCAGGGTGATTTCAAACGGATTATTCTTCACCTCCCGAACCAACCGATTAGCACGCAGAAGGTCTTCGACTTTGAGGTTGGGGGTCCTTTTCAACAATTGGTTCACCTCAAAGCTGATATCAGCCCTACTCTGAGTACTCAGCCACTGAAGACTACCCATAGTAGAACGAAAATCTGTGATCTCCCCAGGTAATGCATCATGATCCTTTTCCTTTTTGCGACCACTAGTCAAGGGGATTTCCTCAAGACGACCCTCAACAAAACCATGCTGAGAAACAACAATGACTTGTTCACCATCTTTTTGTTGAACTCTAAGTTCCTTACCGCAGTACGTAACTCCTTCATTCTGTTTTTCCACAAAACTCCACTCCCCAAATGGCAACCTTTGGTGTAACTGCTCAATGACGTCTTCAGATTTTGTTCGAACCATCACCAGCAACCATAATATCATCAACGTGAGTGGTCAAAAGGGCAATAACCTGTCCATTATCATCACGCAAAATAAACAATGACGGATCAAGAACACTCTTTTCGAACCCAAGTTCATCAACCAAAATCTTCACCAAACTATTATACCAACAACGGGGGGCTTCAGGTAAACCATAAACCGACTTTTTGAGTTTGAAAAGTCTTCCACCAGGAACACCGGGGAGCCCCCGACATGGTTGCTCCATGTACAAAGGTTCTCCTGGAGGGCACTCACCCTGAAGAAAAGCATTTGACACGTCTCCTATCCTCCAATTTTTAGTCCATCCCCAACTAATCACCCAGTTCAAGAACAAATACGTGGTGACCCTTTGAATGGTGGGGGAATCAACTTGAGACGTGCCCTCTACGACTCCAGGCGCGAACTGACCCAGCACGCACAGACGTGCCTTTGCTTTAGTCTCTGCAGGACATCCCTGTTCATCTCTCAATCCGGCATTCTTGTTTCGGTAAACCATTCTAGATCGCAGAACTTGTTGGGGTTTTTCACTCCGGATTCTCTCACTCTCACCCTCACTCAACATCTCAACAGTATCAAACCGTTTCCATGACTCCCATTCCTTGACCTCAGCTTGTTGGTACAAATCTTTTTCATGAACAGGAATACGATCATACGGCAACTCTTTGTCAAGCATCCGTTTCTGTTTCTGACTACTGACCGCAAAAACATGCGACTTCTTTTCCTTCTTTTGTTTCATGCTTTGGGGAACACTATCCAAACAGATGTCTTTCCTTTTCCTAGTAGCAAAAACAGTGATCAACCTTTTGATGGGTGTTTCCGGCAACATTTGGTGGGGGTTATCTAACTGAACCCAATCCACATCATCCTCTAATCGGGTCCATCGGTTATCAGCCATATAACCCCAAGTGGTTCGATACCTGCCGGATATCTCTTTCCCAGAAAAGGTGGGGGTACGATACGCAACCGCTTGATCAGCAACCTGAACATCATTCCCCAAACTGTCTTTGTACCAACCAGGGGGTAACAAATCGACACCCTTCAAAGAGCTTGGTAACACATCAACCCGAAACTCATTGACACTCCCAAACTCACTTCGGGAATTGAGGGGGTTCATAGGTTCATCGTCATCCAATAAATCAACCTCCACTTCTTCCAAATTTTGCTCTTCAATTGAAGGTCCCTTCTGGTGGGTCAGATCCTCAAAAGTATCATCCTTACCCATCTTCCGAAATGTAGCGATAGCCATTTGAGCTTCGGGGATACCATATTGTTTTTCATCACCAACCACTTGACGGACATGTTCATTAGCAACCAGGAAGCACCTACCTCCACAACTGATCCAACAATTGGTACCCTGATTACCAACAACGAAGCCAGGACCAACCCATGAGCTTTGGGGTTTCTGCTTACGACGCAACCTCTTATCTCTCCAAAAGAAAACCATTTCACCCTGTTCAGGGAACGAGTATTGCGGGTCCTATGTTCGAGGGTCCTCAACAGCATATGTTTGGCTTGGTGTTTGATGTACGACAATCGAGCATGGTACCGATATTTGACATGCTTTGCAACATCAGAACCACCCATACCAGCATCAGGATGAAAGGAGTAGGGGTTTCCATTGCTATGAACCTCCCCAAAAGCCCTCGGTTCCCTTCCAAAAACCAGGTTGTTGGGGGACCATCCATGCTCCCTACATAGTTCATTCTTGGCCTGAGCCACCTCATGACCTGCCATCTCCATGTTTTCGATTCCATGAAAATTACCATGTCGGATGACTCCTTCAAGCATGCGTTTGATAGTTTGACCATGCCTTTCAACCTTACCCGCCTGCCAATGGGCGGTGCCTGCTATGGGAACCACCGGGCAACAACCATCAGCAACCTGAGTCCAAAATTCCTCAGTGCGGAAACCACCCTCCATGTCAACTGAGATACGTGACGGTGCTCCAGCCCATCTACACCATGAATCATTGAAGGTTCTACTGAGGGTATAAGGACTATGGTCATTGATGCGGGTGATCAAATGAAAAGATGTGGCCCTATCAAGCATGGACAAAAACCAATGGCCCCGATTTTCACTGTCATGGACATGGAAACAGTCCAAACAAATCTCGTCCCCAAAACGCAATTGACTAGGAGGAATATTACCAACCCGGTTACTTTTGGGGCGTTTCCCATGAGCGCAGCTGATACATCTGATCCACCCACAAGCCTCAGAAACATCTTGTTTCACACCCCCAAGTCTCATGAATCGTTCCAAATCCTTGTTACTAGGGTGGCCTAAGCTGAGATGAAGCTGACGGAGCGTCCTGCGGGCGGTTGCATCAAGTCTTTTACCTGACGGCACCTCAAAATGAATGCCTTCCTCACTCAGTCTTGATTCTTGCTTACTTCTCTTTCCGGGGTCCTCCAAGGCAGTAGAGTCAACATCCATATCTTGGGGTATTTCACTAGGATTATCAACCGCAAAAACAGCCTGCCATTGCTTGAGTCTTTTACTTATGGTCCGCTCACTCCATCGAAGAGACTCAAAACCAGGTTCCCGCTGATCGATTCTACGTTTGATGGTCCTAAGAACATGTCGAATCCTACTAGGCTCCTTATGTTTCAACGTCTTGATAAACCCTGCATGGATGGCTTTGGCAATTTCACGGGTGTATGCCCCTGCATGTTCAGTCACTTCCTTTCCCCCCATGCATTGTCCATGAACATGATCCGAGGCATTACCGCAGTTTTGGCACTTTCTACCTAACTCATGAACAATGTCTTTGGAGGTGCTAAACCAAACAGTAGGGTTCTTCAGGAGCTCACCAGTTTTCACATGTTTGACCCCAAAGCGACAACCGTGACCGACAGCGACATGCACATCAGGGTGATTGATGGTTCTTTGGATGGGTGGCTGTTTAAATGCTGCACTACCTACAGGGTTCTCTCCAAGTGCATCCCCACCGGTCTGAAGCTGGACATGGAATATTTCCTCACACAACTCAAGAAAAGGCCGTTCTCTGAGTCGGAGTTTGTGAAGGCGTCTCCGAGCTTGAGGTGATAGGTATGTCAAATTGCTCAATGGGCTCCACAATCTGCGCGGAAACGACACCACCACAAGCCGAGGACGCTGTTCCTTTACTAGGTCCATCACATATTTACGGTTATCACTAATACTAGGGTCGCAACCATACTTGATATCAGCTGGTTCCAAGGCGTTCCAGCCCCACTTGGCAAACTGCAGAGAAACCTCTGCCTGCCCTCCAAACACTTCAAGCACATCAGGCCGCTGGGAATGAGATGTCACACCAGCAACAGCACAAACAGTAGCAAAAGTCAAAAAGCTGTGCATCATGCGTTTGACATTCCCAAACAGTCTGCGTGCTAAACCCTTCTTCATAGTTTTTCTACGACGACTACCTTCTAAAATCCTCTTTTCAATCTCAGAGGTTGAAAGTAGTTCAGGCGATTTCTCAGAGGGTTCAAAATTCATGTTTCCTACCTGTGCATCTGGATTGCCACGCTCAACTCTCAGTTCTACTTCGGCACCTCGCATTTCACTGCGTCCTCCTCCCGCTTCCGAAGCAGCACCTCCATTTCTTCCTTGGTCACATTCATGTTGAAGCGAGCTGAACCGGCTGCTGCATGATCCTCCTCCAATGGCGTTCCCACAGTGCTCCAAGAAGCGTTTGAAGGAGCAATTGGTACCTGGCTGCGTTTCTTGCTCACACTTGGCTGGGCTTCGGTCATCAATGGCTGGATCTTTTCCGTAGGCATCTGGTAGTAGGTCAGGGACAACGTCTCTCGGCATAGCGGGAACCGGAGACAACCCCAGAAGTCCTGCCGAGTGAGCCGGTTTGTCCTCTTCATCATGGGCAGCTGGCACATCACACACATGGGACTTTCGGGAACGACCTCTTCCTCCTCCACGGCCTCTTGGTCGCTTTGGAACAGGTCCAACTCCAGAATGAACTGGCTCTTCTTCCAACCGTGGTAGTGCTTGTCCTCCACCGATCTCCCCAGTGCCGGGGCCACCACCTCCACATAGATGTCCCTCAAGCTGTCGAGGCTGCTTCGCTTCCAGTTGGGTGGAAGGACCCTGGCATGAGGCCTGGGTTTGATGGATGTCCAAATCTCCTTCAGCCGGTTCACATCGTGCTTTTCCAACTCTTGGGCAGGCACCGAGCACTTCTCGGCAATCCGATTCACATAGTCGGACTTTCGACGAGGGGCTGCCATGAGTTGCTGCTTCAACTTTGTGACTAGCTAAAGGATCGCTATCTGAGGGCTGGACACTGACACTGCGGACATCACAAGTTGCAGGGACAAAGACGTTTGGCTCTTGGGGTTGTTCCCTGACATGATGCCCACTCTCTCTCCCACGGCCCCCAGTCCTCCTAGCTTTGAAGATCATCACTTCCTCCTTTCTCTTCACAACGGGGTCTTCTAAAAACTTCAGAAGGTCACCGGGACGCAGAAGTTGATGTTGATCACCAAAATTCGCGATGTGGATCCCCACCTGGTCATTGTCAGTGTTGACCAGCTTGATCGTGATGCCAATGTGATTCAGTTCCATCTTCTCCTCAGCTAAGTACATAGTAGCTCCAAGACGTCGAAGAGCATTCTTACTCAGCAGAAGTGGGACCGATTGCGTCACCATACTGGCTCTCACGACAGCTACATGGCCATCCGCACCAAGACCAAGGGGAAAGATCAGGGCATACGAGGAATGTAGTACATCTCCAGGTCCGAAGCGAAATGGTTCTCTTTCTTTCACAACCAGGTATGTGATGCCTTTCTCCCACATCCTCATCATGTGTTGTCTTGCCCAATCTTCACCCACAACTGTCTTTGCGCAGCAAGTGTCTGTCATCCCCAAGCTGTCAGCGCCTTTGAAGTTGGCACATGTCATCATGACATCAAAGGCAGTTCCGCTATCGGATGACTCATCATCTTCTTCAGCACCTTGGGTGGTAAAGGTTTGACCACCCTCAGCTGCGAACACCTTCTTCTCGGCTTTCTGGGCTCGATGCTTCTGTGTCTCTGCATAGTATGGGCATGCCTTGTCGGCATGCCAATGGCCGAACACGGTATTAAGGCCATGTGCCTTACAGGCACTGCATGCCATCTGTGCCTTCATTGAAGTCACCCGAGCCTCTCGCTCGCTACTGCTCTCAACCCTCTGGTACCCTCGGCCTTTCTCGGCCTGAGATCTTCTCTTTGCTGCCTGGGTGAGCAGTATCTCCGCCTCCTTCTCCATCAACGACGCCTCATCATCGTCGCCGGCTTCGTCCATCTCACCATCACCTTCTCCTTCAACGGCATGCACACCATGACTCTTTGCGCTCTTTTGGCCAAAGAAACGGGTCTTCCCAGCAGTTCCAGAGTTGCTTGCACTAGAGCCGTGGTCATCACGTTTGACCGTTGGCACTATTGCAACCAGAGCCACCCTCAACTTCTCATAGGTGTAGTCACCGCCTACGGCGGCAACCACTTGTTTCCGCAGGTCATTGCTGATGTTGGCCGCCTCCAAGAAGAAGAATGACTTCACCAGCCCGTCTACCTTGGCTCCCACTTCCTCAAGTTTCTGCAGTTGATCACGGAACTTCGTGTCGAAGCTCACAAATTCTTCACCTTTTTCTCTGTGAAAAACTTTGAAAAAATGGTGCAACGTAGTGAACGTCTGCAGATGTTCGATGGGTTCCAGCTCTTGCTGCAAGTGCTGCAGCAGGTAGGTGACACCTTCAGGACTGCGTAACTTGCTGACTTCCAGTGTCTGAATGGCCAACCACGCACGACCTTCCAGTTTCTCGGCCAAACGCCCTGCCCGGTATTCTTCATCTATACCAGTGGTCGCCAAAAACAGCTCTACCCTCCTCCGGTACTCCCTCAAAGGCGTGCTGCCGTCGAAAGACGGCAAAACTTCCTTCCCTGTGATTCTTTTACTGCCATCTCCTCCAGGGCGCGAGCTTGCCCCTTCCGTCACCTCATCAACACCACTGCGGACGACAAGGTCATCATCTGCCATTGGCTCAACCGATGTTCTGGTGGCTTCAGACTGATTTCCCCAGGATTGCCACGACCAATCACCGCTATCAGGCCTATTAGACCACCAATCACCGGTTGACCAACCACTATAGCGATCACTCCACCATGATGAGCTGCCACCATGATTGCTCCACATCGGCCAGTCTGCTGGCCTACTGCTCCACCATCTATCATAGCTCCACTCATTCCACGGCCTATTTTCCCAGGCCGCCTCATAGCCATGCCACTGCTGTTCGCGCTCATCACGCGGTTGCTCAGCTTCAAATGGCGCCTCATGCCACCATTCTTCTGCCATGGATCAAACCGCTGCTCCGCGCCACCAATGTCAAAACTGACAGGTGGGGTGATCGCTCATTGCATCACTGCCTTTTTCGTCTGCCCCAAGAGCCAAAAAGGCTTCACACAAAGAAATTGTCAAAACGCTTCGCTGGTTCATTCAGACTCTTGCGGGTTTCGTAGCAGCCAACTTGCAATCAACAGAATTCACAGTTTGGGATGACGCTGAAGTCCCCCTTGAGCTGCAATATGAAATGGCCCAGCACTACAAGTCGCTCAGGGTCTTCGCAGATGTGCGGACAGCAGTTCAAGCAGACTTCAACTTGGACCCGGCCTGGCTAGAAACCCGGGCATGCGAGCACAGATCGCACAAGTTGTGGCAGCTTGGAACGCGGGAAAAGAGCTCTATCCCAAAGTCCCAAAGAGAAAGAAATCCAAGCCGAGAGCAAAGTTCTTGGTGTCCCTCGGCACCTGCAACATAGCGAGAGATTGGCTATGCTCAGGGCAGTCAAAAAGGTCCTAGGTCACCTCTCCGACCACGAGACTCCCAGTGCAGAGTATCTAGCGTTGAAGGTGGAGGAATGCGAGAACGGAGAATTCCCCGCAGCTAGCTTGGATGAGGTATCCTCAAAGGCTGATCGCAATACATCAGCCCTACAGACTTCGCTGGACAGCACGGGACAAGTGCGAATCACCAAAACAAAGGCCAAGGGGAGACTTCCAGAGAATACAGAAGAGTACCGGAGGCTCATGAAGTTGGAAGCCACTACATGGCTTTGCATGCCTTCGAAGTTCAAGTCTGAACACTTCTTGGCTGGCTTGAAGATGGAGGACTTCAACCGCTTTGTGGAGTACCTCTTGGGGGAGAAAGTCCATGGGATCAAAGTTCCTTTGGATGGGTTGCAACAGCCACTGCGGCCTCCTTTTGCCTTGGTGCTCCAGTATGAGCATCGCCTGAGACGTGAAGCTTTCAAGTTGGTCAACAAAGGGGAGAAGACGTTAGCAGAGGCCTTGGAGGCCGTGACAAAAGATGCCGAGCTCAAAGAATCATACTTCACCACCCCGCTTGCCTTGACCAACCATGACCCAGCACGAGGTGGCAGCCAACGCACCTTCTCCTATGACAACAGAAAGGGCAAGTCCAAAGGGTTTGGCAAAGCACGGGGCAAATTTGACAAAGGCAAAGGGAAAACCTCTGGAAAATCCAAAGGAAAACATGGTGATCACCACTTGGTCACCCATTCTCCAGATGGGAGAGAGTTCTTCTTTGCCTTCAACAGCCAGGGATGTGCGGGAAAATGCGGCAGACTGCACATATGCCGCATCAAAGGATGCTATGGTGAACATGCGGCCAGGGAACACGATCTTTGCAAAGATGTTCCCAAAGGCGGCAACAAAGCAGAGTGACAGCCTCCAACAGCACCCAGTTGCAAACCCACATTGCGGGTGCTGTATCTATTTTGTGGGAGGCCTCGCAAGGCCGACATCAAGCACTATCTCCAGGAGTTTGGCTTGGAGAACAATTTTGATTTTCATGTTCGAGAGGTCGATGTGGAACGACAGGCCCCCGATGATCTGTTAAACAGTGAACTTTGGAAGAATTTTTTCAGGAATTGGAAGCTGGATTATTGGACGTGGTTTTGATGTCACCGCCCTGCAACACTTTTAGCAGGGTTCGGTTCAACTGGAAAGCTTCGCCGGGCCCACGGCCACTACGAAACTTCAACTGGCCACGGGGGTTCCCATGGCTTACAGGTTCAAACATACAGCTGGTACAGGACCACAACTATTGGTGGACCAGACCATCGCCACAGCACACAAGTGCTTCCAATGCAATGCAGATTTTCTGATAGAGCATCCCGAAGATTTAGGGGAATGCCATGGTGAGTGGCCCGCCAGTATCTGGCAGTTGGAAGCGATGAGACGCTTGCAGGAAGTCACAAAGGTGACAACCTGGGCAGTTTTGACGCGCCGTTGCCCAAGCCGACCAGATTTCTCGCTACCTTGAAGGCTTGCAGAGACCTGCCACACGCTACATGGCCAGTCTTCAGCGAAGACAGTTACCTGGGCCCACTACCAACTTCATGTGGGCATTCTACACACGCCAAGCGCCTCTTGGGCCAACTGCCTAGTGGAAAATGGGCGACGGAGGGATCAGCAGCTTACCCTCCTGCTCTTTGCAAATACCTTGCCGGGCTCATCGCCGGTACGGTGGGGGGGTCTCCAGAACTCTTCACTCGGCTTGCCTGCTGGGAATGTTGCACAAGGTCGACCACCACCTGTACCAGAGCAACCACAGCGGCCCCCTACAACGACAGAGGCCCAACATCCAGAGGCTGGGACAGATGAGCAACAGACTCAAGAAGAGGATGTGTCAAGCAAAGGGTTGGAAGAAACTTGCAACAAAGGAAAGCCATTGATGGTTGAGTGGGGCGGCCGATCCAAGCCTTTGGTCGATGGTTTTGGCCTTTGCTCAGCCAATCGTTGGCGCCCAGAGGACAGAGGTGCCTACCTTACCAGGGAGTTTGTCACAGAGCAGATTGCTGATTTGAGACAGGAAGCTTTCCACTTGGCGTTGGGGCGGCTTAAGGGCTCACCATTGTCGGAAGTAGCTCTACAGGGCCTAAGAGAGAGGTGGGCCAATTTGTTACCATCACCTGCAGGCGCCAAGGAGCTCGCAGAGGGCCAACCTTTCTACTTGCGCTTGTTGGCGCAAACCCTTAGAGGTCATGGAAGACCCCGACTACAAGGTGCTGGTCCAGGACAAGGAATCTTTTGCCACAAAGGTTTCCTGTGGGGCTGGACGAGCCGCTACCTAGAGTTCCGGCCGTGTTTCCTCCGAAAGAGAAGCATCGCAAACTGGATGACTCTGAATACATGCCCTTCTCTGACAACTATAAGTCGGCTGAGCTGGTGGCGGAGGAGATGGAGAACAAGTTTAGAGAAGAAGAGAAGCTAGGAAGGATGTATCCGACAACCTTGGGAGCGCTGAAGGCCAAACACCCGGACAGGGAAATACTGGTGGCATCCATAGGTGCCATACAGAAGCCCAATGGAGACATCCGCCCCATACACGATGCAACCCACCATGTCCAGCTCAACAACAGGATAATTTTCAGAGACCAGTTGCAGTACCCAGGACCAGAAGACGCGGCAGGCGTCATCCGGGAGGTGACGGAGACCAAGGAGGCCATGTTTTCTATCTCAGCTGACATTAAATCAGCACACCGTTTGGTGAAACTGCGGAGCAGGGACCACCCTCTCATTTGCTGCAAGGCCTCGTCTTCTTCAGACACCATCTGGGTCAACACGGTGGGCACCTTTGGCGTTTCCAGCGCCTCCTATTGGTGGACGCGACTCATGGGAACCATTGGAAGGCTGGTGGGTAATGCAATGGGAACCGATTGCAACTACCAGCTTATCTATGTTGATGATTTGCATGTGGTGGTGTTTGGGGAACGGAAGTTCCTGACTTTGTGGATGATGCTTGCAGCCTATGAGGCCCTGGGTACACCTTTTCAATATGCGAAGTTTGCAGGTGGAATAGAGGTTACGTTTGTATGCTTTCAGCTTGACTACGGGCGTTGCAAAATGGGTGTGACGGCCAAGAGAGGCCTTTGGTTGTTGAACTTTATAAAGGAGCTGGAAGAAGCACGATACACAGTGCACATGCGGGGCTTTGGTCGACATGTTTCGGAGTGGCAGGGAAGGTGCATGAAGAATTCTCTGAAAAGTTGTTGGCGCACCGCAGTGTCCACCCAAGTATCTCGACCTCTCTTTTTTTCAGATGTGTGTGCCTAGCCATGGCCTCGTCTGTGGTGACAGCGGCCACCACTCTATCGCTTACTGAAGCGGAACAGATTTTGACCGACCAAGGCTTCGATGTGCCACATGACTTGGGTGGCTTGAGGATTGAAGAGATCCAAGAAGTTTTGGCTCCGTTCGGTGTTCTTGTGCCTGCCGACCTTGCCCTTCTTCGCCGTCGGGGTCAGACTTGCTTGAAAAAGCGCAACTCTCGCTTCTTGGATCCCTCGAACGTTTTGCCGCCAAAACTGCAACGGCCAGATGGAGCATCTTTTGCAGCCCCTGTTTCTGCTTCAGTGCGTGCAGCTTGCTCGCCCAGTCAGCCCATGCCAGAGCGCCAGGGCGCCGCCTTCTGAACGGCGGCGTCCAAATTGCATCTGCTCTTGTTCGGGAAGTTGTCGTGGACAAGTGGCCCCTCCTCTATTCTGAGTTGTCTGCCGTCTGCCTTGCCGCCGAGCCAGCAATCCCAATGGCAGGGCTCTTTGGCCGCCTCCTTGTCCAATCAGTTCGAGTTTGGCACTTTGTCAGCAGCTTTGCGGCTTTGCGGTCTTTTCGCCGCTTGGTCCACTGGCTTGCTGACCAAACGTTGCCGCTGGAATGCCCTGATCCTTCAACGCTGCGGGCCTTCCTGGACCTGCAGCGCGAACGTGGCCCCACTGTGCCTGCTGCAGTTTTACGGCAGTTTATGTGGTTTGAGACTCAACTTCGTGTGCCTTTCCATGCTCGCCCTTTGCTTGCAGATTTCTTAACTCAGAAGGCGGCCCCGCTGCCAACCCAAGCAGAAATTTTGACACCTGCTGCCTGGAACCATTTGCTCTCCTTGTGTAGCACCAGCAGCTCTGGGTGGAACGGCTTACAAGTGGCAGCGGCCATGGTGATTCGCTATGTCATTTCCGGACTTCGCTTCAAGCATACCCAACGGGCTGCTTTTGCTCCCGACCTGTCCTCCGGCAGAACTTTAGTTTGGAAAGTAAGTCAGCAAAGGAAAGGATGGTCAACCATTTGCTGTCTCTTTGCCAACGCACATCAGCCCCAAGTGGCCTTTGCTTAGCCGGTTGAATTCTGAACTCGAACGTGTCGTGGGTGATGTACCGACTTTCATGCCTGACTGCTACTTCAACTCAGCGGGTGAGGTTCGTGTTGCTTCAGTGCCATGTCCCTATTACCGCTTTCAAGCTATTTTTCGATCACTGTTGACATTGCCGCCTTTGGCCCTGTCTGCAGACGAAGCTGCCAATTTCAGCACTTACAGCATGCGCCGATTTTTGCCATCCATGGCTGATTCCTTACAGCTTTCTGACAGTGAGCGAAATTGTTTGGGGAACTGGCAGGATGGAGCCGGCTTGCCGTCGAATGTCCGTGACAGTGCTGAGGTTTTTGGAAACTGCTGCTGGCGTCCGCAGACTGTGCTTGGCTGCCATTGCCCATTTGTTGAAACATGTCACCAATCCGCCTACGTGGCTTCGCCTTCGAGGAGTTCTTCCACATGTCCAATCGCTGCGCCAGATTGTTGCGTCTTCGGAATCTTGGGGGCCTGGCACCGAAGCAGTGCCAGGGCCAGAAGAGGAACCAAGGTCACCCACTGAGCGTGTGAGTGGCAGTTCTGACAGCTCGTCCTCGCAGCCTTCGTCCGATGAGTCCTGCCACGTGTTGGACATCCCGCAGTCGGTAGAAGATTTGATATTTGTGAGGCCAAGAATTCCATGCTGAATCATGAAGGTTTGTCCCCAAATCAACATGTTTTTGGCTGCAATCCCAGAATGCCGGATGATCTAATGCAAGAGAAACCAGATCCTGTTTCTGGCACTGCAGCCTTGCACGACAGTCCTTTTGACCGTGCATAGGCAATTCGTCCTGCAGCCCAAGTCTCCCTGATCCAGCCTCAGGATAGAAAAACTTTCAGAACTGCCCTGAACGCCAGACCCAGAGCTGAACGTGATTTCCTTGCTGGTGATTTTGTGTGTTGCTGGAGAACTCAGAAGTATCAGCGTGGTGTGAGACTGGTTCGGGGTAGGTGGTATGGGGTAGGCATAGTAACGGGCAAAGTGGGTAGAAATCTGCTGGTATACCATAGAAGAAACATGTGTAAGGTGTCTCCTGAACATCTCCATCATGCCACTCTTGAAGAGAGAGCTGTTGCGCAGTCCGTTGGTCGAGAGTTGTTGGGAATTGCCGAATACCGGATGTAGATGAACAGGGACATCTTAAAGGTAGCCAACATGTAGATGTGTCTCAGCAAAAAAATGCCTCCTCAACCGGAGGAAGTGCTCATGTTTGCTGCAGAAGACATAGCCATGCCCGAAGTGCCTGCCGAACCAGCCAGAGCTGCCCATGCCCCTCAGGCTTCTGTTCCCGTTGATGTGCCCCAGCCAGCCAGGGAAGTTGCTGTCGAGGCTACCACTGAACCACTACTGGCCGTAGCCACGGAGCCTCCCAAAGTCACGGCATTTCCTGTGCACCCAAATGAGCCTTTTCGTGGAAGTGCCTCTAGGACTCCAAGTAATCCTCCTCACATAGCCCAATATGGTCCCATAAGATGTAGACATTCAACTAAGAAACTTGAAGTTGTGTTTAGGCCTCCGCAGTCAGAAGCAGTAGACGACCTGCGTAATGAGAAAAGGGCCTCAAGCCGCACTCCCAGTTGTGAACCGCCTGCCAAGTCTTCGCGCACTGAAGCAATGCTTGCAGTTGTCAAGAGTGTTGAATCCATCGAGTCCGAGGTGTTCCTGCCAATTTCCTGAAGAAAAAGATGCAGACAGAATTGCGCCATTCCAATAATCCACCCAGAGGTTCGGGAAGCCATCGATGAATCCAATGTTGCAGAATGGTTGACGCTGTTAGATGAAACGAAGGTGATCAAAGTTCTCAGTCCTCATGAAGAATTTGTGACTCGAAAGCGTAAGCCTGACCGTGCCGTTTCGTAATCACCAAGAAGGTCGAAGATGGGAACGCCAGGATGAAGTCTCGTTGGTGCTTGCGTGATCATCATGACCCAGATCTGCTGGAGAAAGTAGCCTCACGTAAGTGTCATTCACTGACTCTTGCTCAACTGAGCAAAAATATCCCCCTGCAGCTGTTGGTTAGCTTTAGTTGGGACATGAATCTTGGCGACATCAAAGGGTCTTTTCTCCA
Source organism: Cladocopium goreaui (assembly GCA_947184155.2). Lineage (NCBI taxonomy): Eukaryota > Dinophyceae > Suessiales > Symbiodiniaceae > Cladocopium > Cladocopium goreaui. The sequence goes on from CAMXCT020000766.1 coordinate 67,237, forward strand.
AGCTGATGTGAATGCGAAGCCGGTGTACTCAGAGCTTCCGCCCGGAGGAGTGGCCGGGGTAGCAGGTGCAAATGACGCGCCCCATAATTGGTACATGGGAATTTGATCGAGTTGCTCAGCAGTGTGGCTTCAAAGCAAAGTTTGACAGTTGTTTCTATCTATAGCCTAGAACGGGTGCTTGGTGCGCATGTACACGACACGATCACAGGGGGAAATGGTCCCACAGACTCCAAAGCCATAGCCGCGTTGCGCGAAAGATTCCCCTTTTGAAAATGGGGAACGGGCCAAGGAGAGTTTTTGGGAGTTGAGTATACGCAAGATCCTGTCAGCAAAGAAAAAACCTACAATCAAAAGGATTATGCAATGAACATCATCACCATCAAAGTTTCCAAAGAGAGAGCCCGACAGCCTTGGAAATTGGCCACCGACAAAGAGGTCGCTGCTCTCCGAGCCATGAATGGAGCCTTGGCGTGGCTGTCAAGCCAGTCCAGACCTGATCTGGCAGTCCAAACATCGTTGTCTCAGCAATGTTTTCCCAATCCAACAGTTGAACACTTGCTCTAGCAAATCAAGCAGTTCGCACAGCAAGACAGCACAGTGACCTCAACATCAAAGTTGCCTTTGTTGATTCTGCTGAGTTGACAATATATTTCTGGTCCGATGCAGCTTTTGCAAATGCTGCCAATCACAAGACCCAAGGAGGTTGGCTCATGGCTCTCACTAGCAAACAGTTTGCTAAGGAAACCGGTTGTCCTGTGAGTTTTGTGGCTGGAACTCGTGCAAGCTTCCCCGAGTGGTGTCTTCGACTGGCAGGAGAGGCGCGGTGTTTCTCCAGTGCATCCGGCATAGCTGAATGGTGCATGCTAATTTTGTCTGAAGCGTTGGATGGCCTATTTTCTTTGCACTTTGTGGATGAAGTTTTGCAACGTCGCAGCCTTATAGGCATGAGTGATTGCAGGTCCCTCTATGATCACTTGGTCACTGTGGGTAGTGCAAGTAAGTTGCAGCCTCGCTGGACGCCCACCGACCGAATGGTCGCTGATGGCCTCACCAAAGATAAAGGAGAGTCTCTTGATCTTTTGAGATTAGTTTTTCGCAGTGCTCGCTATCAACTCGCCGACGAACAATTGTGGTGCTGGATCGGAAGAAAGAAGAGTGCTTGAGACGTCAAGAGCTTGGCTGTAGTCGCGAGAATCTCAACATGTCACAGAACAAGATGAAGAAGATGTAACAGAGCAAGTGGACGCCTGCCCTTTTGTATGGCCACAGTTTTGAAAATACTGCGAATGTCTGCAAGTGCATCAGGGTGACATTGCATGGGTTGTTTCATCAACGTCCGCCATCAATTTGCCAGCTTCGTGAATTTTAAAGTGTATAGTAAGTATAGTATAGCAAATAAAGCATGCCAAGCTCGATAAGATCAGCATCATCGAGCACCTTTTTGCTCAGGTGTTTGTTTTCCTGTCTTTGTTTTCATACAGCCATGCAGTCTAGCACTTTGCCAGTCACTGCCCAAGAGATCGAAGTGGTGAAGGGAATTCTTGCTCGCATGCATCCTCAGGGCCACACCTTGTCTCCTGAGATGTGGAGCAGCAGCACTGTCGGAGCCATGGCCGACAGCAGCAAGCATTTGCGTGATTTTCCAGAACTTCCTCCTTCCGATAATGAGTCCTTGCTGGGACCGAGCGTAGGTTTTGAGCTGGTTCGGGAAGTTACCCCGACTGCCAGCTCTGATCGTCAGAAGCCCATGCCTCCAAAGAGCAAGTCAGGAGAGAAGCCGTCTCTTCCTGAAGGAGTTTGTTCTGTTGAGAAGTGGGGCATGACCGTCTGCAGCTTGCCCGAGTGAAGGATGAAGCTCCCACGTACTTTGAGACCGGCACCCAGGCCAAGTATCAGGAGTACCGCAGTTGGGTGGTGCAGAACGGTGAGTCCAAGGGTGCACGCTGCGTGGATCTGCGCAACTATCTCATTTGCAGTGGCGCCGTGTCATCTGACGGCCAAATCATGATCCCTGGCACCAGCGAAGCCCGCCGCTTTCAAGAGTGTCAAGAGTGAATGATTTCATCACAACTTAAGCATGCATGGATGGTTTTGAAGATGGCAGTTTTGTTCAGCTACCACCTGGTGTTTTGCTGCCATATGAATGAGCTGGGATGCTCATGAAATGCGTGTGATTTCTTTGTTGTTCAGGCTTCTTGACGAAGAGAATGGAGTTTGAAAGCAGCGCCAGTCAGGGAGCACATGTCAATCCTGAAAGGGTTTCCGTCGCAGCCACCCTGCTCTCCCACGGTGGGAAAAGGCCCGCAAGGATTTCCATAGGTTTGGAACCAGTTTGTTAATTCAAATATATACGTGTAGAGGAAGTACAAGAATGCTTCCAAGTTCATCACCAGTCACCAGCTGTGTAAATACTTCTTACAATTCTTTGATGCTGCTGTTGTCTAGCATGGGTCCAGGGTGAATAGTTTCCCCTTTTTCATGTATTGGTTCCATGACTCCCTTTTTGGTATGGTATTGTGATGCATTCTGCTGCTATAGTACGTTCAATAAAAACAAAACTGTATGTAGCACCTAGAACCCATTCGGAAAGCGAATTAGATGCGAACTATTTTGTTTTTGAATACCTGGCTTGATACCAGAACACAACTGCATTTGGAACTGCACATCGGTACCTGCTTGACTCCCGCAGAAGGTAACCATAAACAACTCAAATCAAGAAAAACCACGTGTTTTACGTGGAAAAATGGGGCCGCTATTTGGTTACGCTCTCTTAAATTAATTACCACATTTGCTCGAGAAAAGATCCACGGGTACTTGCGTTGTATTCTTGCGGGCTTGCGCCTTGCAGTTGCTCTTTTTGGAAACATATTCTTCATTGGATGAACGCATTCGGATACCGAACTAGTTGCTTCCAATACTTCCCTAACTCTACGTCGCTTTGTCCTGGTGTAGTATAGGAGCATTTCATGTCCATCAACAAGGCATTGTTTTCACCTGCAAGGATGCTACATAAGAAAGCAGAGAACTTTTTGAATGTTTGATATGCCAGTTGGCCACAACTTTCAAATGGAGACAGCGAATGGTTTTCGCCCCCGTGCCATGGTTGCCCCACGGATTCGTGCTTTATTTGCTCTGACAATGGTCGCTGTGTGCGTTATTTTATTCGAGATGCCCATTCCCGTGTGGCAAACATCTATTCTGCCATTTGTGCGAGAGCGGGAAACACCTGCCATGCCTGAAGGGGACAGACGACAAGGCCATGTGATGGTAACGCATGCGCGCAAGAGAAAACAAATCACACAGGATACCAAAATGCCTTTCCAGTTCGAATTTCATGTTTGCAACGGACTGACAAATCAAAGAATTCAACTACTTGATGGTGCCCTTGCTGGTTTATTCTTGGGGGCGCAGATTGTGTTGCCCAAAGCTATCATGCTGAACGGCGCTCAGTTTGTGTCGGTCACAGACCACAACATGCAGCCTCTGGATCACATTTTCAACATGACGCGCTTTGAAACTATGATCCAACAAGTGCAGCTGGGCCAGTATGGTTTATTGCTGTTGCATCGGAGCCCAAACATGGGGTGGAATTATTTTGCCATCCGGATGTTTTTTCTTGGAGGATCGAGGTTTGAATGGCGCGGCAGGTCCTATAAGACATCGGCTGCGTCACGGTTTGATGTAGATACGTATGGATGTGGATATACGCGTGCAGAAACAGGTTTGATTTGTAAGGCTTTGCGCACCGGCGATGATCCAAGGGTTGCTGTTTGTGTTTGTTGATGTTGTTGCTTGTTGGTTGTTGTTGGTTGTTGTTGTTGATTCTTGTTGCTTAATGTTGCTGTTGCTGTTGTTGGTGGTGGTTGTTGTTTGGTTGGTTGGTTCGTCGTTGGGTGGGTGGGTGGGTGGGTGTTGGGGTGGGTGGGTGGTTTTTTGTTGGTGTGGTGTTGGGTGGTTGTTGTTGTTGTTGTTGTTTGTTGTTGTTGTTTGTTTGTTGTTTGTTTTTGTTGTTTATTTGTTTTTTGTTTTGTTGTTGTTTGTTTTTGTTGTTTTTGTTGTTTGTTGTTGGTTGTTTGCTGTTGTTTGCTGTTGTTTGCTGGATGGTGGGTTGGTGGGTGGGTGGGTTGGGTGGGTTTGTGGGTTGTGAGGTGGTGGGTTGGTGGGCTGGTTGGCTGGTTGGCTGGTTGGCTGGTTGGTTGTGCGAAACTGTATATTTTTCGCACTTTTCCTCCGCTCATTAATGAGACTTATGCGGCCCAAGGCTCAATGTTCAAGATCTGGCTCACGATGCCTGGTGTAAAAGAGAAACTTTCAGTCTGACTTAGGTTGTGCTTGGGGTTAGGTTGTTAGTACTTTGGTACTGTGGGAAGCGGGACCTCTCGATCTAGGGAGCATTCGCACTTTGACCTCAAGACCTTGAGATGACAACAGAAGAGAGCTTTGACTTTGCTGGTAAACTTAAAGTGCCACTTCCTGACAAGTATAATGGAAACCCAAGCATGTGGGAAGAATGGAGCTGGAACTTTAAAACTTACATCAGCATGATTGACAACACAGTGAAAACTTTGATATATGATGTGGAAGGACGTGATCGACCACTTTTAGATGCAGATCCCACCATCAGTTTGGACACAGGTGATGTTGATCCCCAAGCGGCCTTGCAGTCCGTCAACTTTTCTCGAAAGTTGCACTTTTTGTTGGCAAACTTGACCACTGGTTCAGCCAGATTGATTGTAAGGCAAAATGAAGGAGCCAATGGGTTTGAGTCTTGGCGTAGGATGAATGAAAAAATGCGCTTCTTGATGCGACACGCCATGTGTAGCTTCTCACCCAGTTGTTGGACTTTAAGTTCTACCCAGCAACTTTTGAACAAGACTTTAACACGTGGGAGACAGTCAAGTCAAAGTATGAAACTCAGTCCGGAACGAGCCTCCCTGATAGCGTACTTGTTGCCACTTTGCTGAACAAGACCGCGGGAGGTTTGCAGCAGCACTTGCGCTGGAATGCACGTACGTTGACCAACTACCCACCGATGCGCGCAGCGATCGTGGAGTACTTTCGTTCGCTACACATATTCCATATTTCTTCATCATCACAAGGACCAGCGCCCATGGACATTGGTTATGTAGGCAAAGGTAAAGGCAAGAAGGCAAACTTTCAGACAGTTCACGTGCAAAACTTGCCTGCTGAAAGGACTTTGGAAAGGCAAAGGTGAGGATCCCCACTGGAACTTTCACACCAAGGCGAACGGCAGGGGTTTTGGAAACACTTTTGGAAAAGGAACAGGCAAAGGAACTTCGGTTCAAGGCAAAGGGAACTTAGGTTCAGGTACAAGGTTGAAAAGGTAAACAGACTTCGGTTTGTTGGACTGGTGGAAATCCAGGACACTTTTCTGACAGATGTCCACAGAGAAGAGTGAACGCACTTGTTGAGGAGCTCTGGAACTTAGGCTTAGGTCTTAGTGAAGAAGCTTGGGAGTGAGAACACCTGGGATGAAGGTGGCTTTGGTGTTCAGTATGTCGGCTCACTTGACGACTTTGTTGATCAACTCTGGATGAGTTCCGACTGCGGCCCTACTTGGGAGTCAGACCAGGCTGGGAATGACTTTTGAGATGATTCTTGGAATACTTCTCAGGTGGAGATCACTGAGCTTCCCGAAGGGAATGAAGGCTCCACTTCGACTCAGGCTGGCACTTCTGGTGCCCAGGTTGGAGTAGTTCTGAATTCTCCACCACCGGGACGTGCAATTCCCAACGCCAAGGCAAGGGCTACTTCGACTTCAGCTGCTTCTGTAGCCTTGTGGGGGCTGTAGTGTTTTGCCACTTTGGTTTGGTAGCTTCTTGGCAATCCCGCGAAGGACACTTTCCCATTTCGTATTTGCATACTTCCGATTTTGAGTCATGTCATGAGTTTGTCACTTTTAAGATTTTGACTGCCTACGCATTGAAGGCGAACACCGCCTTTCATGATCCTTACATGGATGAACTGCTTGGTATCCTCGATGGTGGATGCTGATACTTGGATCTTGTTTGATTTGGGGGCTGCAGCCAGTTGCTGCCATAGGGAGTTTGCACCTGATTGGCCACTTCTTCCATTTTCGGGGGAACCGCCACCTGATGGTATTTCATTTTGGTTACACTTCTGTGTATGTGGTGTTCCTTACAGTGTTCTTTCTGTGTCACGACTTTTGCCGCGGGGGTACCAGGTTGAACTTGGAAGGGAAAATGGTTCTATGACGTCACCTTTTGGGCAAAGAATGAAAGTAACTGACATGGTTCACTTTTGTTAGTTTGTCCACGAGTGAAACCTTTCAACCCCGAAACTTTTGCTGATGTCTGTGAACACTTTCATTCATACTAATCTGAGGGTGGTAAGGATGGTACTGTTGTTGCACCACTTCCTGGTTCATTCAAAGTTCCACTTATTTATCATAATGATAACTGGGAACTTGAAGGGAACACTTTGGTGAGGTATCACAAACGACCTCGAAGAATTTCTTTCCCCACATGGTACACGAGATCGACCTCTTGACTTGGATGAACTTGCTAGTATGAGGGAGGCTTTTATTGAATATGAAGATGGTATCAAGGAACACATGGTTAACAACAGGCATACTTCTGAAGATCCATGTCGAAGAATGGACAAGTACTTGAAAGGAAAAAACTGGTTTCAGCTTTCTTCCAAACCCACCGGTGCAAGACTTGAAGGAAAACAATCAACACTTCCGGTGGTTGAGCTTAAGCAGAAAGATACTTCATCTCTAGACAAACCATCACTTTCCCAGCACCCGCAGTCAAGACTTTGCAACCACAGCAATTTGCAACTGAAGGTGTTCAGAGGAACTTCCGACACATGTCAGTGGAGTTTGGTGGTGACAAGGATGATGAAAAATTAGCATTCGCAAGAAAGCTGGTTCAACAACTTCAACTTTTGGATCCAGCTGGTCAAGCTTATGTTCATGACATTTGGATCGAACTTCCTACTTTTTGGATTTGATTGAAGGCAAAGTGACAAGCCTGACTCAGTTGATGCAGACAAGCAGCTGTGACCAGCAGACAGGGGAACTTGAACTTTCGCCACTAGCTGGTCACTAGCTGCTGGAAGTGAAGCGCGGCTTGCGCTTCAAAATCGCACTACAAACACGGAAAGCCCACAAGAAACTGAGGAACATTCCAGACAATTTGAAACACACTGATGAAACTGAACTTCCTGAAGAACTCCAACAGGAGGACAAACGGTTGACACTGAGTTTTGGTGTCAATGCTGTGACTGCTGTAGACTCAGACATACCTGCTGAAGTCAATCAGGATGAAGACGAAAATAAAAGTGAACTCCGACTGTTGGAGCCGCAACTGCTTGAAGAAGAAGCTGAATTTCCATTCAGAACACTTGCTTCCAGCGATGCAAAAGGAAATGAAATCTATGAAAAACTTTGATCTTCATGAAGAAGTTTCACTGACTGAATGTTTTCAAGAGGACATCGATGGTGCACTGGAATCGCTTTGGGCAAAGACTTGGAAGATTGCAGAAATGTTAAGAGCTAGACTGGTTGTGCAAGGCTGTTATAAGGTGGAACGGACCAAGACACTGTTTTTGCGTCAACTGAGTTTGAGAGTAGTTGTTTTGATGTCACTGTCACGTGGTTGGATTTTGTTGGCTTGTGACATTGGCACTGCTTCCTTGCATGCACTGATGACTGACAAAGTTTTTGTCGCTCCACCACGCGGATTTTACCCAGACAGCAACAGTTTGTGGAAACTGAAACGCGCAATGTACGGACTGAAACAAGCACCTGCACTCTAGCAGAAACATTTTTGTAGTGTAATGCTAAGGCTAGGATTTGGTTTTCAGAGATGTAAATTGGATCCAAACTTGTACTGTCACAAATCTTGACGACTGTATGTGTTGTGCTACGTTGATGGTATGTTGATGCGTGGAGATCCTGACCGTACTAAGGAATTCATTGACAAGCTTTTCAAAGAATTATTGCTGAAAATTGCAGGCGAACTGAAAGCTGTTACTACGGTTAACTTCCTAGGTAAGACTCCGAAACACAACGGAGACAGCGCAGACATATTCATGTCCACTAGTATGTAGAAGACATGTGTACAACATAAGAAACCCCAAACCGGCCACAACAACTGGCACTGCAACCGCGCACAAAACCACGAACGCGACCGAACCACTGTCAAGCGAAGAACACAAGCTTTACCGTACTGCGGTAGGTAAGCTGCTTTGGCTTGCACTTCTGAGGCGTGATCTGGCCTACAGGATTCAGGAATTTCAAGCGATCTGACTGCTCCAACTCAGGAGGGTGAGGCGAAACTGAAGCACTTACCCAGGTACGTCAATGGTACTAAGGACTTTGTGCAGAGACTTCGCCCTGCCATGACACTGTCTAGTAGTGACTGCGCTCGGGATCTGGATTGTTATGTTGACTCAGATTGGGCAGGTTGTAACAGGACTTGGAAAAGTACAAGCGCGACTGTAGTGAAGTTACTGGACTCCGTCGTTGCATTTGGTTCACGCACCCAAAGCTACTGTAGCTACGTTGCATTTGGTTGCATTTGGTTCATCAGGTGAGGCTGAGCTGTATGCAATAGGACAAGGTACTTCCGAAACACTGTTGTCAAGAACTTACTGCAGTATGTCAGCAAAACTGGCCAAGAAAATCAACTTTGCTGTTCACACGACCCAACTGCAGGCAAAAGTATGGCAACTCGTTTTGGGGCAGGCACTAAACATGTCGAAACTTCGGTTTGTATACATGCAGGACTTTGTCGCGAGAGGTCTGAAGAAAGTAGGAACTAAAGTCAACTGCGCCGACCCTCTTACTAAGAACCTATCTGGTGATATCCTGAAGTCTCATTTGGTTCGACTGTGCGTTGCCACTGTTTACTTTCACTACAACCTCGAGCAAGGAGGGCACGTTTCACCAAGCAACTTGGTAAAGACTACCAGCTGAAAATTCAATCTGCTGTATTTGAACTGCACTTTTTTCACTTGTTTCAACATGGGCCATGCAAAGTTTTTATCACCAAGTGACTTTTATAACTGAAGCTGGCCGAGAATTTGAAAGCACTAAACTGCAGAACTTACTCTCTGCCAAGGGAGATTCAACTGCACTGCTTGAAGTTTTTTTGGAAATTCAACAACTGAGACTGACTTTTGCCAACTGCAATTTTGCTTCGTTTCAAGCACCCAGACTGAACTGTATAGCTCGCCACTGTGTACCGCTGCCTGTGACTGATGGCTGCCTAAGCGACTGCCTCGACTGCACTGGCTGCTGTGGCCGCTGTGACTCAGCAAGCTACTCCTGCGGCACTGCTGGAGCCCACGCTGGTGAACACAGAGGACTATAACACTTTGATGGGGTGCTTGAAGTCAGACATTCCAGTGACTAAGGTGACGCTGCTGGAAAGTGTGACGCAGCAGATGATGAAAAGGAACTATGGTGTGGAGCATCGCCTGTTGATGACTATGAATGCCCCAAAGACTGAACTGTCGTCAACTACTGTTGACCCACTGTTCCTTGGCATCACTGTCATACTTGCTGCCACTACCAAGACTTCGGCTTTTGGTCTTGGACTGCCCGTTGCACTCAAGGACTATGACTTGGACACTTGACATCAGCACCGTACTTCAGGTTCAACTTCAACTTGAAGACTCTGGCTGATGGACTGGCCAAAGACTTGAACGGCGCTGCCTACTACAATGGGCACAAGCGCTACTTGGTTGGTCACTTGCCACTCACTGAGATGCAGATGTTCAGATCTGGAATGGTGACTGGCGTGACTGAACTGAAGAACTACAAGTGGACTACACTGTATGGCAAGACTGAGAGCGTGATCACTGACACTGAAAAAAATGGTGAAGACTTGAAGGTGAATCTGAAAGCGACGGGCTTGTCACTGGGATCCACTGACACTACCATTAGGCTCTAGCGCTGCTGAGATGACACTGAGCCGACTAATTCAAGCCGAGTAGGCACTGCACTGTCTTGATGACTATGAAAGTAAACTGAAGGGACCTGTCACTTGCAAGGATGACCCTGTACTGTTTGGTCTCTATACTCTTTCACTGTGATGAGTGTACTGAATTTGTTCAGGACTCACTGTGCGAGTAGACGTATAACTTTTGTGGATCTAAGACTTGAACTCCTGTTGACATATAAGCTCCATGCCCACTGCATGTCACTGCGCGCCCCTTTGCACGGACTGTAAGCCATGCCACTGTACTGATTGTACTTTGGCCCAAGTGGCTCAAGAAAGGTTTAAGCACAAGTCAGTCAGGTACTAGACTGCTGGCAAGATAGAACCGCACTGAGTGACTGGACTTGTCACGGTTTGGTGTACTGAAAGCTACCATCGCAATTTTGCGTTTTTGGTTGTCGTTGGTTGGTTGTGGTTCGTTTTTGTTGGTAGGTTGTTGTTGGTTGGTTGTGGTTGGTTGTTGTTGGTTGTTGTTGGTTGGTTGTTGTTGGTTGTTTGTTGTTGGCTGGTTGGTTGGTAGGTCGGTTGTTGTTGGTTGTTGTTGGTTGTCTTTGGTTGTCTTTGGTAGGTACAGTAGTGGTTGGTTGTTGTTGGTTGGTTGTCGTTGGTTGGTTGTGGTTGGTTGTGGTTGGTTGGTTGTTGTTGGTTGGTTGTTGTTGGTTGGTTGTTGTTAGTTGGTTGTTGTTGGTTGTTGGTTGGTTGTTGCTTGGTTTGTTGTTGGTAAGTCAGCTGGCTGGCTGGCTGGTTGGTTGTTTGGTTGGGTTGGTTGGGTTGGTGTGCTTGTGCTTGTGCGGTTGTTGTGGTGGTTGTGCTGGTTGTGCTGGTTGTGCTGGTTGTGCTGGTTGTGCTGGTTGTGCTGGTTGTGGTTGCGATTGTGGTTGCTGTTGTGGTTGCTGTTGTGGTTGTCGTTGTGGTTGTCGTAGTCGTTATTGTTGTCGTGTTTTTTTTGCTTGTCGTTGTTTTTGTGGTTGTCGTTGTTGTTGTTGTTGTTGCTGCTGTTGCTGTTGCTGTTGCTGTTGTTGTTGTTGTTGGTGGTGGTGGTGGTGGTGTTTTTGTTGCTGTTACCCTGAAGCTATTTCTCAGTCCTTGCCAAAACCGTAACAGTTTGTGTTTTCATGTGTTTTCTCGTTTTGTTGAGACTCTGCGAGCAAACAGCAGCGTAAATACCGATGTTTTTTGCGCTTCGGAAGCCCAAAACCACGGTATTTACGATGTCTTTTGCCTTTGGTGGCAGCAACCATAGTATTTAAAGTGTTTTTGGCTAGCACCTAGCAAAAACACTGGGTAGCTTTCAGCATGTTGCGGCAAGTCGTTTTCCATGCCAAAGCAACAACACAACCTAAAATTACAGTGTTATGGCCTTTGGCACGCACCAACAAAAACAGCAAGAATCTGCCAACAAGTGTCCCACATGGATTTTGCAAACCTAGAGTATACTAGACTATAGTGTATACGTGGTACTAGTTGGGTCTATGTGATTAAGGGCTCTGATTATATAGTGTGGCCCCCCCTGTTTTTGTTTTGCATTTCACCTTACCAGAGCACAGCACGAGTACTGAGCACAGTTTATATACGAAGGCTCAAGAGAGAGATATAGAGGTATAGCTTGTAGTTTAGGAGCTGCGCTGACTGGCTTTTGGCCGACAGAGGAAAGCTAGTTTTCATCGGGGAGAAATATGAGGTTTACACCTCCAGCGGATGGACTTCCATGTGTACGGGATTGGATCGTTTGCTGGGAGTCCATGCTGCATGGCATTGATCTTGGACGTGGACCCTTGTCGTGCAATGTCGCCTCCTCCTTCATCTCCCTAACCTCACCTCTTTTTTATGCATATCAAATCATAGGTGGCCCTGGTTCCATAATGGTCTTTTCTTGCTAAGGCAACCTTCCCGGCGGACGGTCTCGACGACCTAATTTTTCAAAGCCAAGAACGCTGTTTTGATCTGTCGGTTGTTTTTTGGTTGGAAATATCCCCATCACAAATCCAATGAATGAGGTGACAAATTGCAGTCGGAGACCTGTTCCCTTGACATAGTGAAGGGTTGGACGAAAGCATCGGCTGCAGCGGAATATGATGTGGAAGAACATTGGTCAAAACTGGAGCCATTGGTGCCATTCTTGGACAGAGCTTTCCTCCTTCCAACCTACGATTCTCATATTACATTGGTACTTTTCTCATCTACCATTTTTTTGATCAAACTCTCCCAAAAATAGCTTCGATCGGTTTTCGATGTTGTTGGAACCGGTTTTGATCGGTTTTTCAGGGCCCCTTCCCACAATTTCACTAAGTTGCTACATGAATGCTGACACTAAGGTGATGATCGACACCACCATCGTGCAGCAGTCCTTCACCCAGCGCTATCTCTCGCACTTCAGTTCTCAGCTGTCATGAGGGCGAAGGCTGAGGATGGAACCCATAGTTCAAAGATGGGGACAGAAGACCGCTTGAATTTGATCATTGCCGAGTTCCACAACCACCCAAGAGTGATTGCCAAATTTCACTTGGATCAAAACAAGCAAAAGGCAATCTTATACCTTTTGGTGGGGACCACGCCCGAAACCAGAGCTGCCATGCAGGCGCACCTGAATTGGCACAAGTAGAAGGAATGTGCGCTCCCCAGCGACCTGCTGAGGTCGTCACGGTGGTTGTTGCCGGCTTACCCCAAAAATGTGAAAAAGCCATTTCAAAAAGCTCTTGACCGTGACCGCAGATGTCCAAGAAGCTTTCATTGAGAACCACATCGCTACTTTCAACTTGAAAACTAAATGGGTGAAAGCAAGTGTGCGTTGCAAACACCGTCCAACCGTTGGGGAATGGGACAAAATGGTTGACTACACATGTGTCATGTTTCATGCAGCAGAAGAAGCAGCAAAATTCTGGAGCGAGGATGATTCCAAGAAATTGGAAGTGGTGCGATCCGTGCACTCTGCCTTCATGGCAAGGCGATGGGTTCAACAATAATCCATGCCACTTGTAATTTTCCTGTTGGTTTGTCGCTGCCAAAAATACCAAAAACACGCAATTGCTTTACTGCGACGAGTGATCCCCAACGTGACATTATTTTGTCATCTTTTCTGGCATTTCATCTGTTTTTTTTTACTCGAGCCTGTGGTCACGATATCATGGCGGCTGAGCAATGAATTCTGTTGGGTTAGTCCAACCCAATGTGCTTGCCGAAGCCGTGATCTTGCATATGTTTGCACAGATCCAAAAACGACTGGGGCAGCTCTTCATGAGTACCGCACTCAATGCTGGTACAATCTATACAAAAATCCGCTGCAAAACCGTGTGCCATCGCCATGCAGAATCCTGGCGGATATTCCTTTAGTGGAGCCATGTGGAACTTTACCCGTTGACTTTCCATATTGAAGCTTCGAACTCAACATACCTGAATGCAGGTGGCGTTCCAGCGAGGGTAATCCAACCACAAGTAATGTTGTAGGTTTAAGCGAAGTAGCTCCAAAAAGTCCTTGGGATAAATGGACCAACCGCATCCACGGGAGTTGAAGCAGCATTCGTATGATCGGCAATCTCCAAATGCTAACTTTTGTTCCTGGTCTCCACTGTCTTTAGGGTGTTCGAGGATCCCCGAACCTTGTGACAACGCAATGGCAAGCATGCACTCAAGGGAGAAGCCCAAAAGAATGGTGCCAATAGTGACCTGGAATATCTCCCCAACTCTGAGTTCATTCAGACCCCAAGGTGCATCTGGTGTCCTAATGGCTCGTGGGCCCTTCTGGCCGTGCAGTTGGATAGCACGCGCTCTGCTCCATGTATTGCAGGGTGGACCTGCAAGGAATCCTGCTACATGTCCTTGGCGAATGTGATGCAACCATAATGCACGCGTGGCTGGGTTGGCAATATCACCATGCACAGGGTCTATGATAATATCAATAGAAACAGTGCTGACAATGCAACCAGGATTATTTTTAGCAAGTAAGTCAATGTACCACTCAACATCTCCTTGTCTGCGACGGCCTGCGAAGGCATGAAGCAGAATCTTGTGGCGGGTCAAAGACTTTGGCAATGGTTTCCACTGTGTCCAATGTTGGGGAGGTGTCTCTGCAAGATTTGCAAACCACTTTTCCCATGTACAAATATCTGCAGGAGTTGAGCGGGATGCTACAAAGGATCGATCAACAAGGAACTTCCAACTGTCTGCATCAGCAAGATGAATGAGACATGTCTTGATCTCGTCCGCATTCCATGGAAGAACATGCGCATCATCTGCAGTCAACCGTTCACAGAAGGCATACAACGTGGGTCTGCATCTTGTCCAACTGATAGGATACTTAGAGATGAAATCTCACATGTACACTTCAAGTGTCATGTCGTCTGGGCCATCGAGAAGGTGCAAGTAAATGAATTCCAAGAAAACAATGTCATGATTATCCCAAACTCTTGGATTCGGAGTGGGAAGTAGTGGTCCGTATGACTGCATCATTGGAATAGCCCCATCAATGCCCTCCGCTAATTCTCTGTCCTTGAGAGATCCTTGACCTGGTACTGGCACACGAAGAAGGCGGCGGTTTCTAAGTGTTTCCTTGCATTGGGTGGCATGCCTTAAATGTGCAAGAACCTTGGAATGGGTGTGATATTCACGCAAACAGCAAGGACAGTGCGTCTCGTCAAAGAGATATCGCTCCGATGCAATGATGCTGTGTGTCTTGCACATACGCACGCTTTCGCCAGCCAGTGTCGTGAAAGATCTGTGGCATTGCATGCATCCATAATGATGATTATCATCCCTGGCCGTCTGTTGATGACATGATGATGGAAGATCTGGCACAAGGCTGACCTGATGCATCAACTGGCCAATTTTTTCATGCAATTCCACGGCATGGTACTCCTTTTTCCTTTGCAAGCAGGCATGATAGATTCCACGGCGGACCAACTTTTTTCCAAAATTTGCCATGATGTATAAGGATGTCTTGCCACTGTGGGAAATGGATACTCGGATCGCCAAGGCCTGAGGATTGCCCAATTTGGCTCCACAACCACTGTAGGTCATCACGCAATAAAGAAACCCATTCAGAATCTTCTTGCAGAAGGCCCCAGTGGGCATGGTGTTTACAGTTGTGGATGGTACCAAAGTATCTCAATCTAGCCCTACGGAGAAGCTCAGTGGGAGACGGCATCTCAGTGAAAACTAGAATGTCATTGTCAGTCTATGGCATGTCACCTGGATATATATATATATATGGCATGTATATTCTGACAGTCTATTCTGGCATTCTATCTGACATTCCATTCTGACCTTCTTTTCTGGCATTATGTCTGACATCCATTCTATTGTGACCTCCTCTCTGGCATCTATTCTGACATTTTCTCTGGCATTCATTCTGGTATTTTTTCTGATATTCTATCTGGCATCTGTTCTGACATTCTTTCTGGCATCTATTCTGGCATTCAATTTTGGCATTCTTTCTAGCATGCGTTCTGGCATTTACTTTAGCATTCTTTGCGGCATTCTATCCTGGCAAGATTTCCTTTGAAAGGGGTCCTCGGGTTGAAAGGGCTTCATTTTGGAGAGGAGGAGAAGAGGAGGAGAGGAAAAAAGAGGATGAGGAGGAGAGGAGGAGGAAGGAAGGAGGAGGAAGTGACTCTGATAAAATCTAAAGACCTTCACCTGGCAGGTGGGGTGGGTGGGTGGGTGGGTGGGTGGGTGTTGTTGTTTATTATTATGGTTGTTGTTTGTTGGTTGTTGTGTTGTTTGTTTTGTTTATTTGTTGTTTGTTGTTGTTTGTTGTTGTTGTTGTTTATTTGTTGTTTGTTGTTGGTTGTTTGCTGTTGTTTGCTGTTGTTTGCTGTTGTTTGTTGTTGGTTGGTGGATGGGTGGGTTGGTGGGTGGGTGGGTTTGTGGGTTTGTGAGGTGGTGGGGTGGTGGGTTGGTTGGCTGGTTGGCTGGTTGGCTGGTTGGCTGGTTGGTTGTGCGAAACTGTATATTTTTCGCACTTTTCCTCCGCTCATTAATGAGACTTATGCGGCCCAAGGCTCAATGTTCAAGATCTGGCTCACGATGCCTGGTGTAAAAGAGAAACTTTCAGTCTGACTTAGGTTGTGCTTGGGGTTAGGTTGTTAGTACTTTGGTACTGTGGGAAGCGGGACCTCTCGATCTAGGGAGCATTCGCACTTTGACCTCAAGACCTTGAGATGACAACAGAAGAGAGCTTTGACTTTGCTGGTAAACTTAAAGTGCCACTTCCTGACAAGTATAATGGAAACCCAAGCATGTGGGAAGAATGGAGCTGGAACTTTAAAACTTACATCAGCATGATTGACAACACAGTGAAAACTTTGATATATGATGTGGAAGGACGTGATCGACCACTTTTAGATGCAGATCCCACCATCAGTTTGGACACAGGTGATGTTGATCCCCAAGCGGCCTTGCAGTCCGTCAACTTTTCTCGAAAGTTGCACTTTTTGTTGGCAAACTTGACCACTGGTTCAGCCAGATTGATTGTAAGGCAAAATGAAGGAGCCAATGGGTTTGAGTCTTGGCGTAGGATGAATGAAAAAATACGCTTCTTGATGCGACACGCCATGTGTAGCTTCTCACCCAGTTGTTGGACTTTAAGTTCTACCCAGCAACTTTTGAACAAGACTTTAACACGTGGGAGACAGTCAAGTCAAAGTGTGAAACTCAGTCCGGAACGAGCCTCCCTGATAGCGTACTTGTTGCCACTTTGCTGAACAAGACCGCGGGAGGTTTGCAGCAGCACTTGCGCTGGAATGCACGTACGTTGACCAACTACCCACCGATGCGCGCAGCGATCGTGGAGTACTTTCGTTCGCTACACATATTCCATATTTCTTCATCATCACAAGGACCAGCGCCCATGGACATTGGTTATGTAGGCAAAGGTAAAGGCAAGAAGGCAAACTTTCAGACAGTTCACGTGCAAAACTTGCCTGCTGAAAGGACTTTGGAAAGGCAAAGGTGAGGATCCCCACTGGAACTTTCACACCAAGGCGAACGGCAGGGGTTTTGGAAACACTTTTGGAAAAGGAACAGGCAAAGGAACTTCGGTTCAAGGCAAAGGGAACTTAGGTTCAGGTACAAGGTTGAAAAGGTAAACAGACTTCGGTTTGTTGGACTGGTGGAAATCCAGGACACTTTTCTGACAGATGTCCACAGAGAAGAGTGAACGCACTTGTTGAGGAGCTCTGGAACTTAGGCTTAGGTCTTAGTGAAGAAGCTTGGGAGTGAGAACACCTGGGATGAAGGTGGCTTTGGTGTTCAGTATGTCGGCTCACTTGACGACTTTGTTGATCAACTCTGGATGAGTTCCGACTGCGGCCCTACTTGGGAGTCAGACCAGGCTGGGAATGACTTTTGAGATGATTCTTGGAATACTTCTCAGGTGGAGATCACTGAGCTTCCCGAAGGGAATGAAGGCTCCACTTCGACTCAGGCTGGCACTTCTGGTGCCCAGGTTGGAGTAGTTCTGAATTCTCCACCACCGGGACGTGCAATTCCCAACGCCAAGGCAAGGGCTACTTCGACTTCAGCTGCTTCTGTAGCCTTGTGGGGGCTGTAGTGTTTTGCCACTTTGGTTTGGTAGCTTCTTGGCAATCCCGCGAAGGACACTTTCCCATTTCGTATTTGCATACTTCCGATTTTGAGTCATGTCATGAGTTTGTCACTTTTAAGATTTTGACTGCCTACGCATTGAAGGCGAACACCGCCTTTCATGATCCTTACATGGATGAACTGCTTGGTATCCTCGATGGTGGATGCTGATACTTGGATCTTGTTTGATTTGGGGGCTGCAGCCAGTTGCTGCCATAGGGAGTTTGCACCTGATTGGCCACTTCTTCCATTTTCGGGGGAACCGCCACCTGATGGTATTTCATTTTGGTTACACTTCTGTGTATGTGGTGTTCCTTACAGTGTTCTTTCTGTGTCACGACTTTTGCCGCGGGGGTACCAGGTTGAACTTGGAAGGGAAAATGGTTCTATGACGTCACCTTTTGGGCAAAGAATGAAAGTAACTAGACATGGTTCACTTTTGTTAGTTTGTCCACGAGTGAAACCTTTCAACCCCGAAACTTTTGCCGATGTCTGTGAACACTTTCATTCATACTAATCTGAGGGTGGTAAGGATGGTACTGTTGTTGCACCACTTCCTGGTTCATTCAAAGTTCCACTTATTTATCATAATGATAACTGGGAACTTGAAGGGAACACTTTGGTGAGGTATCACAAACGACCTCGAAGAATTTCTTTCCCCACATGGTACACGAGATCGACCTCTTGACTTGGACGAACTTGCTAGTATGAGGGAGGCTTTTATTGAATATGAAGATGGTATCAAGGAACACATGGTTAACAACAGGCATACTTCTGAAGATCCATGTCGAAGAATGGACAAGTACTTGAAAGGAAAAAACTGGTTTCAGCTTTCTTCCAAACCCACCGGTGCAAGACTTGAAGGAAAACAATCAACACTTCCGGTGGTTGAGCTTAAGCAGAAAGATACTTCATCTCTAGACAAACCATCACTTTCCCAGCACCCGCAGTCAAGACTTTGCAACCACAGCAAATTGCAACTGAAGGTGTTCAGAGGAACTTCCGACACATGTCAGTGGAGTTTGGTGGTGACAAGGATGATGAAAAATTATATAGCATTCGCAAGAAAGCTGGTTCAACAACTTCAACTTTGGGATCCAACCGCTGGTCAAGCTTATGTTCATGACATTTGGATCGAACTTCCTACTTTTTGGATTTGATTGAAGGCAAAGTGACAAGCCTGACTCAATTGATGCAGACCAGCAGCTGTGACCAGCAGACAGGGGAACTTGAACTTTCGCCACTAGCTGGTCACTAGCTGCTGGAAGTGAAGCGCGGCTTGCGCTTCAAAATCGCACTACAAACACGGAAAGCCCACAAGAAACTGAGGAACATTCCAGACAATTTGAAACACACTGATGAAACTGAACTTCCTGAAGAACTCCAACAGGAGGACAAACGGTTGACACTGAGTTTTGGTGTCAATGCTGTGACTGCTGTAGACTCAGACATACCTGCTGAAGTCAATCAGGATGAAGACGAAAATAAAAGTGAACTCCGACTGTTGGAGCCGCAACTGCTTGAAGAAGAAGCTGAATTTCCATTCAGAACACTTGCTTCCAGCGATGCAAAAGGAAATGAAATCTATGAAAGACTTTGATCTTCATGAAGAAGTTTCACTGACTGAATGTTTTCAAGAGGACATCGATGGTGCACTGGAATCGCTTTGGGCAAAGACTTGGAAGATTGCAGAAATGTTAAGAGCTAGACTGGTTGTGCAAGGCTGTTATAAGGTGGAACGGACCAAGACACTGTTTTTGCGTCAACTGAGTTTGAGAGTAGTTGTTTTGATGTCACAGTCACGTGGTTGGATTTTGTTGGCTTGTGACATTGGCACTGCTTCCTTGCATGCACTGATGACTGACAAAGTTTTTGTCGCTCCACCACGCGGACTTTACCCAGACAGCAACAGTTTGTGGAAACTGAAACGCGCAATGTACGGACTGAAACAAGCACCTGCACTCTAGCAGAAACATTTTTGTAGTGTAATGCTAAGGCTAGGATTTGGTTTTCAGAGATGTAAATTGGATCCAAACTTGTACTGTCACAAATCTTGACCACTGTATGTGTTGTGCTACGTTGATGGTATGTTGATGCGTGGAGATCCTGACCGTACTAAGGAATTCATTGACAAGCTTTTCAAAGAATTATTGCTGAAAATTGCAGGCGAACTGAAAGCTGTTACTACGGTTAACTTCCTAGGTAAGACTCCGAAACACAACGGAGACAGCGCAGACATATTCATGTCCACTAGTATGTAGAAGACATGTGTACAACATAAGAAACCCCAAACCGGCCACAACAACTGGCACTGCAACCGCGCACAAAACCACGAACGCGACCGAACCACTGTCAAGCGAAGAACACAAGCTTTACCGTACTGCGGTAGGTAAACTGCTTTGGCTTGCACTTCTGAGGCGTGATCTGGCCTACAGGATTCAGGAATTTCAAGCGATCTGACTGCTCCAACTCAGGAGGGTGAGGCGAAACTGAAGCACTTACCCAGGTACGTCAATGGTACTAAGGACTTTGTGCAGAGACTTCGCCCTGCCATGACACTGTCTAGTAGTGACTGCGCTCGGGATCTGGATTGTTATGTTGACTCAGATTGGGCAGGTTGTAACAGGACTTGGAAAAGTACAAGCGCGACTGTAGTGAAGTTACTGGACTCCGTCGTTGCATTTGGTTCACGCACCCAAAGCTACTGTAGCTACGTTGCATTTGGTTGCATTTGGTTCATCAGGTGAGGCTGAGCTGTATGCAATAGGACAAGGTACTTCCGAAACACTGTTGGCAAGAACTTACTGCAGTATGTCAGCAAAACTGGCCAAGAAAATCAACTTTGCTGTTCACACGACCCAACTGCAGGCAAAAGTATGGCAACTCGTTTTGGGGCAAGCACTAAACATGTCGAAACTTCGGTTTGTATACATGCAGGACTTTGTCGCGAGAGGTCTGAAGAAAGTAGGAACTAAAGTCAACTGCGCCGACCCTCTTACTAAGAACCTATCTGGTGATATCCTGAAGTCTCATTTGGTTCGACTGTGCGTTGCCACTGTTTACTTTCACTACAACCTCGAGCAAGGAGGGCACGTTTCACCAAGCAACTTGGTAAAGACTACCAGCTGAAAATTCAATCTGCTGTATTTGAACTGCACTTTTTTCACTTGTTTCAACATGGGCCATGCAAAGTTTTTATCACCAAGTGACTTTTATAACTGAAGCTGGCCGAGAATTTGAAAGCACTAAACTGCAGAACTTACTCTCTGCCAAGGGAGATTCAACTGCACTGCTTGAAGTTTTTTTGGAAATTCAACAACTGAGACTGACTTTTGCCAACTGCAATTTTGCTTCGTTTCAAGCACCCAGACTGAACTGTATAGCTCGCCACTGTGTACCGCTGCCTGTGACTGATGGCTGCCTAAGCGACTGCCTCGACTGCACTGGCTGCTGTGGCCGCTGTGACTCAGCAAGCTACTCCTGCGGCACTGCTGGAGCCTACGCTGGTGAACACAGAGGACTATAACACTTTGATCGGGTGCTTGAAGTCAGACATTCCAGTGACTAAGGTGACGCTGCAGGAAAGTGTGACGCAGCAGATGATGAAAAGGAACTATGGTGTGGAGCATCGCCTGTTGATGACTATGAATGCCCCAAAGACTGAACTGTCGTCAACTACTGTTGACCCACTGTTCCTTGGCATCACTGTCATACTTGCTGCCACTACCAAGACTTCGGCTTTTGGTCTTGGACTGCCCGTTGCACTCAAGGACTATGACTTGGACACTTGACATCAGCACCGTACTTCAGGTTCAACTTCAACTTGAAGACTCTGGCTGATGGACTGGCCAAAGACTTGAACGGCGCTGCCTACTACAATGGGCACAAGCGCTACTTGGTTGGTCACTTGCCACTCACTGAGATGCAGATGTTCAGATCTGGAATGGTGACTGGCGTGACTGAACTGAAGAACTACAAGTGGACTACACTGTATGGCAAGACTGAGAGCGTGATCACTGACACTGAAAAAAATGGTGAAGACTTGAAGGTGAATCTGAAAGCGACGGGCTTGTCACTGGGATCCACTGACACTACCATTAGGCTCTAGCGCTGCTGAGATGACACTGAGCCGACTAATTCAAGCCGAGTAGGCACTGCACTGTCTTGATGACTATGAAAGTAAACTGAAGGGACCTGTCACTTGCAAGGATGACCCTGTACTGTTTGGTCTCTATACTCTTTCACTGTGATGAGTGTACTGAATTTGTTCAGGACTCACTGTGCGAGTAGACGTATAACTTTTGTGGATCTAAGACTTGAACTCCTGTTGACATATAAGCTCCATGCCCACTGCATGTCACTGCGCGCCCCTTTGCACGGACTGTAAGCCATGCCACTGTACTGATTGTACTTTGGCCCAAGTGGCTCAAGAAAGGTTTAAGCACAAGTCAGTCAGGTACTAGACTGCTGGCAAGATAGAACCGCACTGAGTGACTGGACTTGTCACGGTTTGGTGTACTGAAAGCTACCATCGCAATTTTGCGTTTTTGGTTGTCGTTGGTTGGTTGTGGTTCGTTTTTGTTGGTAGGTTGTTGTTGGTTGGTTGTGGTTGGTTGTTGTTGGTTGTTGTTGGTTGGTTGTTGTTGGTTGTTTGTTGTTGGCTGGTTGGTTGGTAGGTCGGTTGTTGTTGGTTGTTGTTGGTTGTCTTTGGTTGTCTTTGGTAGGTACAGTAGTGGTTGGTTGTTGTTGGTTGGTTGTCGTTGGTTGGTTGTGGTTGGTTGTGGTTGGTTGGTTGTTGTTGGTTGGTTGTTGTTGGTTGGTTGTTGTTAGTTGGTTGTTGTTGGTTGTTGGTTGGTTGTTGCTTGGTTTGTTGTTGGTAAGTCAGCTGGCTGGCTGGCTGGTTGGTTGTTTGGTTGGGTTGGTTGGGTTGGTGTGCTTGTGCTTGTGCGGTTGTTGTGGTGGTTGTGCTGGTTGTGCTGGTTGTGCTGGTTGTGCTGGTTGTGCTGGTTGTGCTGGTTGTGGTTGCGATTGTGGTTGCTGTTGTGGTTGCTGTTGTGGTTGTCGTTGTGGTTGTCGTAGTCGTTATTGTTGTCGTGTTTTTTTTGCTTGTCGTTGTTTTTGTGGTTGTCGTTGTTGTTGTTGTTGTTGCTGCTGTTGCTGTTGCTGTTGCTGTTGTTGTTGTTGTTGGTGGTGGTGGTGGTGGTGTTTTTGTTGCTGTTACCCTGAAGCTATTTCTCAGTCCTTGCCAAAACCGTAACAGTTTGTGTTTTCATGTGTTTTCTCGTTTTGTTGAGACTCTGCGAGCAAACAGCAGCGTAAATACCGATGTTTTTTGCGCTTCGGAAGCCCAAAACCACGGTATTTACGATGTCTTTTGCCTTTGGTGGCAGCAACCATAGTATTTAAAGTGTTTTTGGCTAGCACCTAGCAAAAACACTGGGTAGCTTTCAGCATGTTGCGGCAAGTCGTTTTCCATGCCAAAGCAACAACACAACCTAAAATTACAGTGTTATGGCCTTTGGCACGCACCAACAAAAACAGCAAGAATCTGCCAACAAGTGTCCCACATGGATTTTGCAAACCTAGAGTATACTAGACTATAGTGTATACGTGGTACTAGTTGGGTCTATGTGATTAAGGGCTCTGATTATATAGTGTGGCCCCCCCTGTTTTTGTTTTGCATTTCACCTTACCAGAGCACAGCACGAGTACTGAGCACAGTTTATATACGAAGGCTCAAGAGAGAGATATAGAGGTATAGCTTGTAGTTTAGGAGCTGCGCTGACTGGCTTTTGGCCGACAGAGGAAAGCTAGTTTTCATCGGGGAGAAATATGAGGTTTACACCTCCAGCGGATGGACTTCCATGTGTACGGGATTGGATCGTTTGCTGGGAGTCCATGCTGCATGGCATTGATCTTGGACGTGGACCCTTGTCGTGCAATGTCGCCTCCTCCTTCATCTCCCTAACCTCACCTCTTTTTTATGCATATCAAATCATAGGTGGCCCTGGTTCCATAATGGTCTTTTCTTGCTAAGGCAACCTTCCCGGCGGACGGTCTCGACGACCTAATTTTTCAAAGCCAAGAACGCTGTTTTGATCTGTCGGTTGTTTTTTGTTGGAAATATCCCCATCACAAATCCAATGAATGAGGTGACAAATTGCAGTCGGAGACCTGTTCCCTTGACATAGTGAAGGGTTGGACGAAAGCATCGGCTGCAGCGGAATATGATGTGGAAGAACATTGGTCAAAACTGGAGCCATTGGTGCCATTCTTGGACAGAGCTTTCCTCCTTCCAACCTACGATTCTCATATTACATTGGTACTTTTCTCATCTACCATTTTTTTGATCAAACTCTCCCAAAAATAGCTTCGATCGGTTTTCGATGTTGTTGGAACCGGTTTTGATCGGTTTTTCAGGGCCCCTTCCCACAATTTCACTAAGTTGCTACATGAATGCTGACACTAAGGTGATGATCGACACCACCATCGTGCAGCAGTCCTTCACCCAGCGCTATCTCTCGCACTTCAGTTCTCAGCTGTCATGAGGGCGAAGGCTGAGGATGGAACCCATAGTTCAAAGATGGGGACAGAAGACCGCTTGAATTTGATCATTGCCGAGTTCCACAACCACCCAAGAGTGATTGCCAAATTTCACTTGGATCAAAACAAGCAAAAGGCAATCTTATACCTTTTGGTGGGGACCACGCCCGAAACCAGAGCTGCCATGCAGGCGCACCTGAATTGGCACAAGTAGAAGGAATGTGCGCTCCCCAGCGACCTGCTGAGGTCGTCACGGTGGTTGTTGCCGGCTTACCCCAAAAATGTGAAAAAGCCATTTCAAAAAGCTCTTGACCGTGACCGCAGATGTCCAAGAAGCTTTCATTGAGAACCACATCGCTACTTTCAACTTGAAAACTAAATGGGTGAAAGCAAGTGTGCGTTGCAAACACCGTCCAACCGTTGGGGAATGGGACAAAATGGTTGACTACACATGTGTCATGTTTCATGCAGCAGAAGAAGCAGCAAAATTCTGGAGCGAGGATGATTCCAAGAAATTGGAAGTGGTGCGATCCGTGCACTCTGCCTTCATGGCAAGGCGATGGGTTCAACAATAATCCATGCCACTTGTAATTTTCCTGTTGGTTTGTCGCTGCCAAAAATACCAAAAACACGCAATTGCTTTACTGCGACCAGTGATCCCCAACGTGACATTATTTTGTCATCTTTTCTGACATTTCATCTGTTTTTTTACTCCAGCCTGTGGTCACGATATCATGGCGGCTGAGCAATGAATTCTGTTGGGTTAGTCCAACCCAATGTGCTTGCCGAAGCCGTGATCTTGCATATGTTTGCACAGATCCAAAAACGACTGGGGCAGCTCTTCATGAGTACCGCACTCAATGCTGGTACAATCTATACAAAAATCCGCTGCAAAACTGTGTGCCATCGCCATGCAGAATCCTGGCGGATATTCCTTTAGTGGAGCCATGTGGAACTTTACCCGTTGACTTTCCATATTGAAGCTTCGAACTCAACATACCTGAATGCAGGTGGCGTTCCAGCGAGGGTAATCCAACCACAAGTAATGTTGTAGGTTTAAGCGAAGTAGCTCCAAAAAGTCCTTGGGATAAATGGACCAACCGCATCCACGGGAGTTGAAGCAGCATTCGTATGATCGGCAATCTCCAAATGCTAACTTTTGTTCCTGGTCTCCACTGTCTTTAGGGTGTTCGAGGATCCCCGAACCTTGTGACAACGCAATGGTAAGCATGCACTCAAGGGAGAAGCACAAAAGAATGGTGCCAATAGTGACCTGGAATATCTCCCCAACTCTGAGTTCATTCAGACCCCAAGGTGCATCTGGTGTCCTAATGACTCGTGGGCCCTTCTGGCCGTGCAGTTGGATAGCACGCGCTCTGCTCCATGTATTGCAGGGTGGACCTGCAAGGAATCCTGCTACATGTCCTTGGCGAATGTGATGCAACCATAATGCACGCGTGGCTGGGTTGGCAATATCACCATGCACAGGGTCTATGATAATATCAATAGAAACAGTGCTGACAATGCAACCAGGATTATTTTTAGCAAGTAAGTCAATGTACCACTCAACATCTCCTTGTCTGCGACGGCCTGCGAAGGCATGAAGCAGAATCTTGTGGCGGGTCAAAGACTTTGGCAATGGTTTCCACTGTGTCCAATGTTGGGGAGGTGTCTCTGCAAGATTCGCAAACCACTTTTCCCATGCACAAATATCTGCAGGAGTTGAGCGGGATGCTACAAAGGATCGATCAACAAGGAACTTCCAACTGTCTGCATCAGCAAGATGAATGAGACATGTCTTGATCTCGTCCGCATTCCATGGAAGAACATGCGCATCATCTGCAGTCAACCGTTCACAGAAGGCATACAACGTGGGTCTGCATCTTGTCCAACTGATAGGATACTTAGAGATGAAATCTCACATGTACACTTCAAGTGTCATGTCGTCTGGGCCATCGAGAAGGTGCAAGTAAATGAATTCCAAGAAAACAATGTCATGATTATCCCAAACTCTTGGATTCGGAGTGGGAAGTAGTGGTCCGTATGACTGCATCATTGGAATAGCCCCATCAATGCCCTCCGCTAATTCTCTGTCCTTGAGAGATCCTTGACCTGGTACTGGCACACAAAGAAGGCGGCGGTTTCTAAGTGTTTCCTTGCATTGGGTGGCATGCCTTAAATGTGCAAGAACCTTGGAATGGGTGTGATATTCACGCAAACAGCAAGGACAGTGCGTCTCGTCAAAGAGATATCGCTCCGATGCAATGATGCTGTGTGTCTTGCACATATGCACGCTTTCGCCAGCCAGTGTCGTGAAAGATCTGTGACATTGCATGCATCCATAATGATGATTATCATCCCTGGCCGTCTGTTGATGACATGATGATGGAAGATCTGGCACAAGGCTGACCTGATGCATCAACTGGCCAATTTTTTCATGCAATTCCACGGCATGGTACTCCTTTTTCCTTTGCAAGCAGGCATGATAGATTCCACGGCGGACCAACTTTTTTCCAAAATTTGCCATGATGTATAAGGATGTCTTGCCACTGTGGGAAATGGATACTCGGATCGCCAAGGCCTGAGGATTGCCCAATTTGGCTCCACAACCACTGTAGGTCATCACGCAATAAAGAAACCCATTCAGAATCTTCTTGCAGAAGGCCCCAGTGGGCATGGTGTTTACAGTTGTGGATGGTACCAAAGTATCTCAATCTAGCCCTACGGAGAAGCTCAGTGGGAGACGGCATCTCAGTGAAAACTAGAATGTCATTGTCAGTCTATGGCATGTCACCTGGATATATATATATATATATATATGGCATGTATATTCTGACAGTCTATTCTGGCATTCTATCTGACATTCCATTCTGACCTTCTTTTCTGGCATTATGCCTGACATCCATTCTATTGTGACCTCCTCTCTGGCATCTATTCTGACATTTTCTCTGGCATTCATTCTGGTATTTTTTCTGATATTCTATCTGGCATCTGTTCTGACATTCTTTCTGGCATCTATTCTGGCATTCAATTTTGGCATTCTTTCTAGCATGCGTTCTGGCATTTACTTTAGCATTCTTTGCGGCATTCTATCCTGGCAAGATTTCCTTTGAAAGGGGTCCTCGGGTTGAAAGGGCTTCATTTCGGAGAGGAGGAGAAGAGGAGGAGAGGAGAAAAGAGGATGAGGAGGAGAGGAGGAGGAAGGAAGGAGGAGGAAGTGACTCTGATAAAATCTAAAGACCTTCACCTGGCAGGTGGAAAAAGAACCGACCCCCCTCGTCTTCGGTTTTTTTGGGGTCGCTTTCCCTTTGTGGGTGGCCTTCTTTGTGGCAAACCGGCAGGAAAAATGCTACTACCCACCAGGTCTAGCATGGGGTAACTTCGCACTTTTTGCCCTTCAAATGAAAACATTGTGTGGGGGCTCACGATGTGTTTTGCAATAATACCTGGTCGATACCCTTGCCAACTTGACTGGGTGGACCCTACCCGGTTGATGGTGGAAACTGGGCCCCTTAAACACCGGTAAAGGTTCTATATTGCATTGGGCCTCAAGGTTACCCCGCCTGCTCTGAACCTGTGCAGGGACTACTTTGCGGAGGTGCAACTGTGTGTGGAAAGTGCGCTGCCGAATTGGGATGTCAAACACCTCAGCCTTTGGAAGGAGTTGGTCGACCCTGTTGTGGACGCCGCTGAATCGGTGGAAGATGTCTCCATGTTGGAAGAAACAACAGCAGCAGCCCATTTTTGTGAAGTCAAATCGAAGATTGGGTCCCTTATCTATATATTCCTGTTTGGTTTTATTCCCCCTTGAAGGGCTATAGCGTCGAACCTAAAATCCACCACCGATGTAACATTTAAACATGGTGGGTGAAATCCAACCCCATTCCTGATCCTCCTCGCCTTTGAAGCTGGATGAAGTGGCTTGGGTGAAGCACCTCAACCTGCAGAACAACAAGGCGATCCGAGAGCACATCATTGCTGTCACCCATGTCAAGGCGCAGAACGCGATTGGGCAGGGGAGACTTGGGCGTTGGTTTATGATTTTTTTGATCGGTTCACCAAATTCAGATTGTTCGAAATTGGACGTAGCACTGCTTAGCACGGTTATGATTTTGTGATTCTGGTGGCCAGAACTCTATCTATTTTGTGGAGCTCTACATGAACAAATGGTGCCATTTGAACTTGCTCGGTGATTTGACCAATGTCCCCAACCTCTCAGCATGGCTGTCACAAGCCGCCACGGAGTGCAAGGAGCTTGATTTGCCAAAAAATAAGGATTTGTTTTAACCCCGAAACTTTGGAAAAGGGTTGAAGGGTAACTTTTGTAAAATTATTTGACTGAAATATGTATAAGTCTTTTAGGGCAGTCCAAGGGTAGCTTTGTAAAATTACTTGATATAACATACATATCATATATGGGAATGTCTCACAGTAGGGGTTCCCCCAAATTTGTCATTTTAAGTAGCTATAATTTACAGTTTCGGGCACCCCTATATCGAGATATTCCCATGTTCAAATCTTATGGGGGGCAATCTTATGGGGCCCAAGGTATAATATATAACCATGCCCCCTGAGGTAGAGCCGGAGCAGTTGCATGTTCGGACCATTGTGGATTTCACCAAGCATGGGGTGGCAACTACTGGAGTGATCAACAAGCAGCGCACGCTTCTGCAGAAGGTCTTGCAGCGAAACCCACGCAGGGTGTGTCTAATCTTCATTTGGTAGAGCTGATTGTATGGGGTGTACCCTGGTTTTATCTGGTTTTATATGGGGGAAACAGGTGGACTTGGCGTAAAATGTGAGATCTCCTGGGCATGGGGCATGCATTTTGCACTTTGCTAGCTTTTCCTGCAAAACCTCGAGTTTTAGCTTTTCTGCTTTCCCCGCTGGACCTGGGTTTTCAAAATCAAAGTTCTGCCTTGACGCTGACGCTGAGGCTCAGCCGGTGTTATCATTGCGACTCTCCTGGTTTCCACCTCATCCTGGATCCCTTCGCCAAGATCATCGAACCATTGAGGACAAATGTGGCAACTTGGGCATTGCTCTCCGCGACATCCGCTTTGGGGTGGATCCGGGGAACCTTCATGGGAACTCGGAGAGGCCAATCTACTTTCATGGGTGGCTTTGTGTTGCAGACACGACACTTCCATCGAAAGGAACAGGACACAGGAGGAACCGAAATGACCATCCTCAGGATGCCGTGCACCTCAACACCTTCATCCAGTCCAACCTGTGGAAGTTCCAGGGGTTTTCGTTGGATAGCATGCCGCAGGGGCTACCGGAAGCAGATTTTGCAGTGCCTTCTTCCAAAACCCGGTTCCAATCACATGATGCACGGCGAAACCTTTCCGATGCCCAGGAAACTTCGCAATGGATTGCTGGGGTTGATGTGAGGACCAAGTTGATCTCTCATGCTTCAGTTGGTAACTTGGTATCATTGGTGCTCTAAACATTTGGTTGGGGCGATTTCTTGCCTTTTACTTGGCATAAGCACGTTGGGGCAGATCAAAATATCGTTCCAACCATGTTCCAGTTACTAAAGCAAAATAACACCAGGACCATATTGAAACTTCGGTTTTCATACGTAGGTAGTTAATTTCGCGACCACCAAAAAGGTAGACAAGTACTGATCGTATAAATATGTACAGTCATGTATTCCCCAATAGTTCCCATATTTTCTTTCTTGGTTCGATCTCTATCGTCCTTTTTTTGGTGTAACTATATTGCGTTTTAATGCATATGATGCATATGTTTGAATATAACCTGTTTATTCACGTGGGATGGGAAAAACCAGAACACAAACCATGCACAATGGAACCCGCTTCAGGTGACAAGAAGACCGCGGTGATCCACACAACTGGCTACTGTGGTGCTGTTGAGAAGGCGTGTCTTGGCATGGGGCTCCCCATCCTGAGCATCACCGACAACCATGTGTATCATGGGTACACCTCGATGACCATTGGGAACATGCTCTTGGAGGTGTAGGGATTGGCAAGAAGATGTTCACCCCTCAATGGTCCTACGGTTGGGATTACTGGTTTAAGTTTAGAGCAAAATAAGGCAAAGGAGGGCCAGATCTGGTGTCAAATTCGCGCCCTTGACAGGACTGGAAGGCCGGGTCCGGTCTCATTGGCAAGATGTTGCCAAAGTTCAAGGCAGACCCAACGGATGAGACTCCGATGGTCGTGGAGGAGCCAGACTTCATGGTGTGCGTCTTGGACGGTGGGAAGCTTACAATCCCTTCGACGATCCGGGTGCAATGGATTGGTGACCCGATCCGTGCTCCTGAGTGGCGAAAGCTTCTCCAATCTTTCGATGCCAAGTGGGCTGAGCCGCATGCTGGTGCAACTCAGACTGCTGAGGTGAGCGATGCACCAAATGGCACTGGTGAAGCTGCTGCAGAAGTTTTCCAGTGGAGCATGGCCTTTCCTGGTGAACCCACCACAAAGGCTGATCTTGACACCAAATATGGATCTGCTTTGCACTCTTTCGCTTTCAACTCAGAGCTTCAAGGTGCGATCTATGAGGGGCCCAAGCTGTTTGTGCTCGCTTCCCACGATGGAGAGATTTCAGCCGGTGAGCCCGCATTCATGTTCGGGGCGGGCACATGGCTGCTTCACGCGGATTCAAACATATGTGGAGAATGTTCTTTTTTAAAGCAGGTACTTGACTTGACTAACCACTCTGCTAAAACACCCGCTCCCTGACAGGAGCACCCTGAGAAAGGCTTCGAATTCGAGCTATCTTCCGATCAGGAGATCGTTGTTCTCGAGGACAGGGATCGAGGATTACGATAATGTTTCTTCGTAGTAAAACCCAACAAGGGCAATGTAATAACAGGAGATCCCTTTACATTCTGAATAATCGTCAATGTCAATCATAAATACCGTCTAATACATTCCCCTCATATTAACAATCCCCTATTGAGTATTCCCAAATATAATGTTTGAATCTTTATATCACAAGGCGTTCAATATTAAGGGGACGGGTATTTCTCAAAATGAGAGATGCTTGAGAACATATTCAAACATACCTGCTAGAAATTGGCTTCTTCGCGCCAGGACAATGATGGCAACGATGGCCCTCCAATCTCTGTTCGATCGGCGGTTCAGCAGGTTGAACGGACCGGCCTGGTTGATTACGAAGTCGCTGGGCACTCCTGCAGCCGTCCAGCACAGGTGTGTCAGAACCCCGACGAAGCTGACAGGCCGGGATCAACACTGGAAAGTTTCACCATGGGATTTCAAAAAAGCTGACCGAGTGCTTTCAAAAGGGGGAAATGGCAATAAAAAAACTGCTGGCCTACTGCCCAGCCCTCCCAGGTTTGAGATTGGCTTGAAGGAGGGCACCAAAATGATTTGGAAGCCAGCTGCGGTGAGGCTTGCCAATGTGAAGGTCAAGAATGTGGGATCCTACTTCGAAGCATAGCAGATCTTGTCTTCCCCCGCGCTGAACCAGGCCAGGGCAAATACAAACTTACCAGCAAACATCTTAGATTTGTTGGATTTCACACCAGTCCTTTTTCCTACTTAAGTAGGTGCTTGGCGTGCGGATCCCATTCATCAAAGGCCGTCGCTTTGAGTCTGTGGCTTCAAGCAAGTTGATAGATGGAGACTAGCCATGTGGTAATCGCTATCGGTGGACTGTTGGTTGGGTATTCTTTTCAGGGTTCCCCAGCTTCCACGGTGGTCGACCGCCCGTGCAGCTGTCACTGTGCCTGCAGCACACCGGTGGCAGAAGGTGCGCGGTGGGAGCTGTATCTGGCATTTGCTGGCTTGCTGATCCTGGTGCTCCTGGGCCTTGGCTATTTTAGTTGGACGGCATTGAGGGGATTGAAAGAGCCCGAATTCTCATTCAGTTTCAAAGGCAAGGCTGGGAAAGGTGTCTATCAGGCAAGGCGTGGATTGCAGATTCTAGACGGTTGACTCTATGGCTCGATTTGCTCCCGGGGACTTAGTGTACCACAACTACGGGGAAGTTCCGGCTGTCTATCATGAACGTCTTGTTTTGGCCCATGTTGACCATTTGGACTTTGTGATCTGTACTCCCGATCGAGATGTCTATACTGAAACCCTGGACAACAGCAATGCTGATCTAGTTTCTTTTCACATTGGTGGGGCAAATGGTGCATTACCCCCCGAATTGGTTGGTTGGAATGTCTATGGTTTTGGCGTTTTGGGAGCTCGTGAATACCGAAATATCCTGGATGAAGGAAACCGAGAATCATTAGCTGAGCGGGGTAGAAGGGGCTTGGCAGCTCCGGCGCCTCCTGCTGGACCCGTCCCTGCAGCAGCGCCTGCTGGCGGCGACGCAGTTTGGGTTTTGGCTGAAATGGTGAATGGTTTTCGCATTGGGGATGAAGTGGTTTTAGCCGCTAATGCTGTCATGGATGGTGATTATGCTCTTCACCACATGAATGATGGCGATGGCAAAGCTCGAGTGGTCCTAGTTTCGAAGGTCAAGCGAGATGATTTGTCCACCTTTTGTGAGGAACGCATACAACTATGTAGGGATGCAGAAGCGGCTGACGGGGATGATTTATTGGCTTCAGAGGATGCACGTACACTGTCTGTCAAATATGGGGTCAGTGGAGATCGAAGTAGAAGTTTCAAGGAATCGTTCCAAGAAATGAGGATCGAGGAGTTCTCATATTTTCCTTTTACTCCTAGAACATGTGCGGAATACTTAAAAGCCATCACTGGGGTTGCAGAGAGCTGCATTTCCCAACATACCATGTGGATCACACAAGCTGGCATTCCTGGTGGGGATAGATCTATTTACGAGGATGATTGCTTGGCAAGGATTTTGGACTATGCTATCAAGTTTGACGGGTTGAACGTTGTCAATCTAGCTAGCTTCGAGTTGTTAGTGCGCCGTAGACAACTCATAGCAGAGGCACATGCACATTCTCCTGCCGCCCCATCTTATGAGGCAGCTGACCACTTTTTGCAGACTGGATTCCGTCCTGGTGGTGCAATCGTGGTTCCGTCTTTGGCCAAGTATGTCTCAGAGAAGCTTCATCAGGAGGGACAGATCATGAAGGAAAGGCGTAAGCTACGTGAGGAACGTGGCCATGGACGAGGAAGAGGACGTGGTCAGCCCGGGAAACAGAATCCTGGGCTGGATGGCACGTGAGATGTCTTCTGCAGCTAGCACGGGTGGGGCTGGCTGCAATTTTCTACCACCCAAAAATCGACAGAGTCCGGTTTTTTGTCCTCCGGCTGAATTTCATGATGATAGATGTCGGGATGTTTTCCCCCTCCCGATGATGGAAGGGGAAGCTAGGATTGCCAGGAGGGGCATCTGTCGTAGTGTCAAGCAGCGTTGTTTCAAGCGTGCTGCTGTCAACAAGCGGGTGAACTTGGCCATCACCGCGTTGAATTCACTTTTTTTTGGCAATGACTCTTGGGAGGTACCACAAACATGTCATGACCTTCGGGCGCTGCCTTCTCCCCAAAGGGATGCCATTCAGAATATCATCAAATGTGTTAAGGATGCTGGTGGTCCCCCTAAGGGTGCATGCTACTCGGAAGCCCTTAAGGCGCTTCGAGTCGCCTCCAATGGATACTTTGATACTGCTGGTGGCGTAGGTGACACGGTTGCCATGAATTTACAGTTGCTTTCCCTTCCTAGCTTGGCTGGTAAAGGGGTGGATCTGGCTTCAACACTTGAGGGTAAGGCTGGCGAAATGTTGCGTGATTTTGAAAGCCACATGTTACAACATGATGTTAACTGGGGCGCTTTTTCTCAACACACGGAGCCGGTTAAGCCGTACAGTGATCCACAACTCTCCCAGCGGGGCTTCTATGGTGATTTCTTGGCACGTTTGCAGCAGTGCGGCATACTCGCATTTTCGCTTCAGCCTCGCGGACGTGTGGGTGCCTTCTGTGTCAGCAAAAAGCCTAAGGAAGTGGATGGGCGTGTGGTGCAGAGACAACGGTTGATTTTAGACTGTAGGCAAACAAACATGCTGTTTAGGGCACCTCCTTTGACAGAGCTGGGATCACTGTCGGCTCTCTCTGAGGGTTACCTTCGTCCTCAAGATGACCTTTTTATCGGGGGTGCTGATATCCAAGACTGTTTTTATGCTTGCAAGATTCCTCCAGAGCTTTCCCGCTATTTTTGCCTCAGCCAAGACATCACTGTTGGAGAAGCGAGAGCTATTACTGGTGAATGTTTACCGGACTGGATGGATGGTTTGGATGACGGTGCAGTTGTTTCCCCTTGTATTAACGTGCTGCCTATGGGATATTCCTGGTCTTTTTATTTGGTTCAAAAGCTACATGAACAACAGACTTTGTCCACACTAGGTTTGAAACCCACCCAGCTGGTCATTGACGCAAGGCCAGTGGGCGACTTCGCTTCGAACAGGTGCCTGGGCATGCCCTATTGTGACAATGTGCATGTCTTGAGCACCGATGAGAATCAATGCGAAGATGGTCGCAAGCAAGTGTGTGCACAGCTTCGTAACGTTGGCTTTGGAGTCCATGAAGAGATTGGAGCCTGCAAGATTTTTCCTACTTTGGGTGGCATTATAAAGGGGGAAGTTGGCACCATTAATCCTACTCCTGTGCGTTTGTGGAACTTGATTTATGGATTTGAATATTGCACGAAACATCCAGTGAGTTCCGACTTCATCCAACGGCTGTTGGGGCATGCAATGACAGTTTGTGTTTTGTGCAGACCCGGTATGAGTGTTTTTAGAGCCCTCTACGATTACAGTTGCAAGGGTTTTCCCCCTCAGAAGCTATGGCCGTCTGCAATTCGGGAGTGCCATAATTTTATTGGAATCCTGCCTCTGCTGGTTGGTAATCTTAGACGTCCTTGGGCCACAAGGGTGTTCTGTTCGGATGCCTCTCCTGCTGGGTATGGTCTCCTTGAAGGTAATTTTCCAATTGAAGATGTGGAGAGTGTTGGTTCTTGGAATGAGAGATGGCGTTTCAAACGTCTTGATCCTGAGCATTGGAGGCCTCGAGAGCGGAGCCTCCACTACAATGTCTTCCTGGACCACAGCACTGCTCGAAGGCCGGAGCCCTTAGCGGAGGATAGTTTTGAGTATGAGGAGAACCCTGAGTTTCCTGAAGTCCCATTTGACATGCTAAACCCCAAAAATTGGAGTACAGCTAAGATGGGAATGTGGCGGAGAACTTCTGACCACATCACTCTGAAAGAGGGCAAGGCATTCATTTTGGGTATGAGACGCGTTACACGAAACAGTGCGCTTCGAGGGCATCGTATTTTATACTTGGTTGATAATCTTGCACTGGCTATGTCATTGTCAAAGGGTAGATCGCACAATTTTGGCATGTTACGTGTATGTCAACAATATGCGGCTTTAGCTCTGGCTACAAACACTTCGGTTAGGGTACGCTGGGTTCCATCCGAACTTAATCTAGCTGATGGGCCCTCCCGGGGTGAACTCGCACCGGGTTCTTCGTGGGAAAAATTTGCTGAGCAGCGGAAAAGTATCTTCAAGGGGAGTGATCCAGAAACCCAAGATCACCAGAACCCTGCGTGGCGCCAAACCTGTGAAAGTTCCTGGGGTGAAGATGAACCAGATTAAGAGCAAGGAGGAAAGACATCTTCCCAGTCGTTCTCTGGGGGGGAAGATTATGACCCAAAGGACGCTGAAGATGGCAACTGCCTTGGAGGATGGGGACGAGACATCAGACGAAGCTCAGATGTCGATGCTGGAGAGAGTGAGTGTGAATGGTCCTCAGAGGAGACAGTATGCAACTTATCTGAGAGCCTTCAAGGACTTCTGCAAGGAGCAAGGCCTGGCATGGCTTCCTCTGTCCCCAGATGCAGTTCTAGCAGACTTTTGCGACGAGCTGTTTCTGGATGTTCAGAGTGCGGCCGTGGGGGAGAAGACAATTGCAGCGGTGGAGTTTTATCACATCGAGCTGAAGGGCAAACTCTTGAGGGCCAAGCGGGCTTTGAAGGGGTGGCGCAAATTGGCACCTCCAAAAAGCAGACTTCCCTTACCCAGACCACTGGCGATGGGCATTGCCATGATCATGCTGGCAAGGGGGGAGAGAGACATGGCCCTGAAACTGCTACTGGATTTCGATTGCTACCTCCGGCCTTCGGAGGGGATGGACCTGCTGGGGAAACATGTGATAGCTCCAGTTCCGGGGACCGGCATTCAATTCCAGAAGTTTGGTGTGGTGATTCGGGACGAGGAGCTCGGACAACCGGACAAGACCGGTATCTTCGACAACACGCTGCATTTCGACAATCCTCTGACAAAGGATTGGCTGGGTCCTGCCCTGGTGAAGTTGGCCAAGTTGAGGGGGCCAAACTCACTCCTCTTTCAGTTCAAGCCCCAGAAATTTCGAGAGAAGTTCCAAGAAGCCGGTTCCCTCTTGGGGGCAAAGGGCCTTCACACATACCAACTTCGCCACGGTGGAGCGAGCGATGATTTGAACAGTCAAATTCGCGACTTTGCTGCCGTGCGAGAAAGAGGAAGGTGGAGGACAGACGCTTCAGTGAGGAGGTATGCCAAAACCGGCAAGATCCAGAAAATGATGGAAAACATGGCAAAGCATCACCTGGACTTTTGCAAATGGGCTCAGATGAACATGGCAAAGGTTCTCAGCGGCAAGGTAGCACCAAGGATGCCGTGAGTGGTTTTTCCTGGGACTCCTATCCCGGAAAGCGCTTGCTTGAGGTTTTTGCTGGAAGCAGTCGCCTTTCACAAGCAGCTCAATCCCGGGGTCTTCCCATGTTTCCCATAGATATCATGCGTGGTTGTACGGATGATGTGTTGAACAAGCATGTGCAGTGCAAGATTTTTAGTTTAGTTACTTCAGGAAAGGTGCTTTTTGTTTGGATCGGGATGCCGTGCACCACTTTTAGTAGAGCAAGGCAACACGATGGCATTGGGCCACCTCCACTGCGTAGTGACCAGCAGCCTATGGGCCTTAGCAACCTTAGACCTCATGACTTGCGCAAACTTCGTGAAGGTAATGCTTTGTTTTATTTCACTGTTCGACTGATCAACCTCTGTGAACAACATCGAGTGGCATGGGCCCTTGAAAATCCAGCTACCAGTAGATGTTGGATCACTTCGCAGTTGCAGCAGCTTGAGCAGGGTTCTTCATCAGTTTTGCTTGATTTTTGTCAGTTTGGTGAAAGTTGGCGGAAACGTACTAAAATCCTTTTTAAGGGGATTGACTTCTCTTGTTTCGAGCAGTTGTGTCATGGCACTGGAAACCTATGTTCGCGGACTGGTAAACATCACCTCAACCTCAAGGGTGTTTCTCCCACTGGTGCTTTTTGGACTCTAGTTGCACAACCTTATCCCTGGCTTCTGGTGGATAGAATTTCTGAGATGCTGTTGAAACGGTTCCAGTGTTAGTTCGCAAGCGGATGAAGGGCAGTTCTTTCTTTCTGACAATGCTGCATAGCAGCTCGGTCACATCGGCCACAGTTTGCACAGGTGGCACGATGAACAAATTAATCTAAACAAGCTGCAGCCTGGCCAAAAAAGAATGGGCTGAGCTGAGTCATTTTTCCTACTTAAGTAGGTGCTTGGCGTGCGGATCCCATTCATCAAAGGCCGTCGCTTTGAGTCTGTGGCTTCAAGCACCACCACCATCCCCGCCACCTCCATCTCGGGGGGCAGTTCTTTCTTTCTGACAATGCTGCATAGCAGCTCGGTCACATCGGCCACAGTTTGCACAGGTGGCACGATGAACAAATTAATCTAAACAAGCTGCAGCCTGGCCAAAAAAGAATGGGCTGAGCTGAGTCAATTATTTGATGTCGGCTCGTCTCGGCCTGAATGTTGAACTCCCAATTTTCTTTTGTGTTGCAGGGTGAAATATTCAACCCCAAATTATCGTCCGGGCTCCTGCCCAACATGAACGATAATAAGACAACCATTACCCCGAGAAAAGATTTATGTATTGGCTATTGCCATGCATCCCTTCCAATCCTATCTTCAGGTGTGGCGACTTCGGTCGTATGTGGCAGAGAAGTCCATTGGGGCCGCGAAGCCCCTGATTTTCGTGAAAGAGAAACTCGTGCTGCCAGCCGGGCAATGCCTTTCCAGTCGCCAATTTACATAAAACTTTAGTTATTGGTTTTATTTGGTTCTTTTTAGGGTGAAGCCATGCATCAGGCAAATCCGCCGGTGTGAGCAGGTGGGTTGCGGGGCTGTAGCAGGCATGGCCAACTAGAACCTGTCTCAACCATGGAAAATCAGGTTACTGAGTGGCATTTGTCTACCCTTAAACGACTGAAAAAAAAAATCATCCATTTGATATCATTGGAATGTCTTAGAACTCTCACTGACTTGATCGTTTTTGGGGCGGGCGGCTAGCTGGCCACTAGGTTTACTTGGGAGCAATCCAATTAAAGACATACCAGGCCCAATCCAGCAGCAAGAAAATGCGTCCTCTTGAAGACGCGCGTGGCCTGAAGTCTTCGGTCCTTCCAAGCGATACGTGATCTCTGGTAAAATCTGAAATTTGAGTTGTCGAGTGTTGTGGTTTTGGCTATAAAAAAGAGGTGGCGCAGGGACACGATAGCCGGCCCTACTTCACTGCCAGCCGTGAGCTGGTACGGGGCCAATGTCAGACTTAAACAAGCTATGGATTGTGGAGGATGATTCGCAGGAACCGGTTGAGTTCAATGAGCCCACTCCGCCGCCTTGCGGATTTCACAGCATCTCTCCAGCTCAGTTAGATTTCCAAGTTCCAGGTGCTGTCCCAGGCACTTTGTGGACCCCAAACCTTGGACGCGCGCAGCCCGTACCTGCAACACCTCCAGACCATTCAGATAGGACTGGCACTTGTGCTGGGGGTTCTGATGGGTTCTGGCATGGCTGGTTTGCATTTTTTTGGGGGAAGCTGTCAATGTATGGTCCTACCTGTACATGATGAATTCCCAAGGGCACATACTCACCAGTACTTATAAAATGTAGTGTACAAAAAAGATCTAATATATTTACATACAACATTTACTATTTACCACATCGTACCAGTCATACCCAGTAAGCAAGACAAAATAAAATAGAGTTTATAACAAGCAAAAAATACTATCATATTATTTCCTTCTTACGCTGCATAGCTTCTTGCCCCCTGCTAGGCCACCTCTTCAAAGGCATCAGAATTTCTACGTTCCGTCCATGACGGCTGCCAAGAGCAAGCCGGTGAACCCTTACCCCTGTGAGGGGGGTGCTCCTTTGGGGGTCTTGGGGGTTGGTGCTGGAGGTGAGTGCCGCTCCCCTTGTGCTAGACAGCCGTTTGGTCCGGAGACTGGCTCTCAAGAGACGCTTGTGATGGGGGAGGAGGGTGATCAGCCTTGTGTGCCTACAGGGCCAAAGACAGCACATGACACCAACACAAAGGATGACAATCAGGTTGGTGGCACGCCAAAAATTGAGGAGACAACCAAGGTTCCCACACATGACACACAAGCTGACACGCCCCAGACAGCACATGACACCAACACAAAGGCTGACAATCAGGTGGGTGACACGCCAAAAATTAAGGAGACAACAAAGGTTCCCACACATGACACACAAGGTGACACGCCCCAGACAGCACATGACACCAACACAAAGGCTGACAATCAGGTGGGTGACCCGCCAAAAATTAAGGAGACAACAAAGGTTCCCACATGACACACAAGGTGACACGCCTCCCCAGACACCACCCTCTAAGAAGCTCATGGAGATGAAATTGCCCCAGGCACATGGAGATGAAATCGCCCCAGGCAAGACTGAGAAGAAGGGACCTGCACGAGCATCCAGCAAGACCATGGCTAAATCGAAGGCAAAGGCAGCTTCGAGTAAGGTGAAGGCAGCCCCCAGAACCACAAAGAAGAAGCGCAGGAAGACAAAGGAGAAGACAGAGGAACAGAAGGTAGTGCACAGAGCAGCTTCGAAACGTTGGCATGACAAGTGGATCAAAAAAGGCATTTTGAAAACAGCAAGGAAGCTTTCCAAGGCAGCCAGCAAGCCCAGCAAAAAAACGCGCAACAAGCGTGAGGCCAATGAGACTGAGAACGACAAGGCTGTTGACAAGCGCCCTGCCCCGCCCGCCCCCGCGACAAAGCGCGCCAAGACTTCCAGCTCTGTTTCTGACAAGGGTGAGGCCTGTGAGTTTTTGATGTGCTTGGTATTTCGCAAACCCCGGTTATTATCCTATTGATGTTTTCAGAACTTGTAGTAGCCAATGGCCTAAATATTTAATTGCCTTCGGCAAGCCCGCCGGCCATAGAGAGGCGGCCCCAAGGGAGTTTGATGTGCATTCTAGGTGGAAGCCCGCGAGAGAACAGAAGAGAAAAGAAGGAGAAGAAGAAGAAGAAGAAAGGAAGACGAAAACAAAGCCGTAAAACGGAAGCGGCTTGTGTAACAAGGTTTGCTGTAACAACCTGTTGACCGTATACCAAATTAGTACCGCCCCCAGCAAAGTAGTGCCAGGTACTATGTATGAGCCTCTGGCTTGACACCAAACCGCCGCTGCATGGAAGGAGACAGGGGAGAGAGATTGCCCCAAGGGAGGTTGACGTGCATGCTAGGTGGAAGCCTGAAAGAAGAAAAGACGAAGACAGAGCCGTAGATCAGAAGCAGCTTGAGTAGCAAGCGCGTGCTTGAACAGCCAATGGAACGCATACCAAATGAGTACTGGTCGATCAGTACCCTGTGAGCTACCGGCACTACCAGTGTAGTATTTGGGAAAGAAGGGAGGAAAGAGTAGAGGAGTAGAGGAGTAGAGGAGTAGAGGAGTAGAGGAGTAGAGCTAGGAGTTGGAGTAGGCATCGGAGTAGGCGTCGGAGTAGGCGTAGGAGTAGGAGTGGGAGTAGGAGGAGTAGTAGTAGTAGCAGTAGTAGTAGTAGCAGTAGTGGTAGTTGTTGTTGCACTACCGTAGATGGACGAATTATTCAAAGCCTTATACATAGAGCAGCCCCCCTCACCCCAAATATCAATGTTATTTTCTTGTTTGGTTCGTTCCTTCGAATGGACGAAATCAATCAAACCCCCAGAGCAGGAACAGCGCTACGAAACCATAACATTGAAATTCGGGGGAGGTAGGGGGTGGCCTATAACTCATGGATAGGGGATTGAATAATTTGTCCATCTACTGTAGTCGAAGGAAGTTTAGAAGTCAAACTTCCGACAATATGGACAGATGAAAAGCAGAGTAGGGAAGAGGCAGAGAGAAGAGAAAGATTAGAAGAAAGAAGAGTAGAAGAGAAAGAGTAAGAAGAAAGAAGATCCAGATGCGCGAAAGGGTAGGAAAGTCGCGAAACACTGTGTTTTTCCAATGATTTGGGGCTCCGGAGGGTCGAAAAGTAGGCTCGCTAAAGCGGCGGGTGCGGAGCCAGCGGGCCAGATGAGAGATGAAAAATTGCACGCCGTTGTGGCGCGAAGCACATTTCGAAGTGAAAATGCACAAAACACACAAGGTCCGGACCACTTTTGGTAGTTGAGATGTCGAAAAAGTGCACGCCGTTGTGGCGCGAAGCACATTTTGAAGTCAAAATGTACAAAACACTTCAGCGTCGGACCACTTTTGGAAGTTGAGATGTCGAAAAAGTGCACGCCGTTGTGGCGCGAAGCACATTTCCAAGTCAAAATGTACAAAACACCACATGTTCCTGTAACCTGGTTCGACCATTTATATCCATGGGTTTGGTCAAACGACCATTTTTGCCCAAACAACCATTTCACAAAATCTCGAAATTTAACCTTCCATGATGCTGTGTTCCAGGCTCAATTTTGTGGAAACCATTCATGTCTTATATAAGATTTATAGCATGTGTGAGATCAACAATAGATTCTTTCAGAGGATAGCTCCCATGTAATCGATTATTATGAATTTAATACCAGTAGTACCCGCACGAGCGGGGCGGAAGTTGCCTTAGGGATATATATAAGATTTTTCTCATCTATAGAACTTGCATGCGCCGTGCGCCAGCCAAGCCCGTGCGTGCATGCATTCTTTGAAAGTGGTGTCCTGTTTCACATGTCACATTTGAAGCTCCACTTCGCACTTCACGCTTCACACTCCACACTTCAAACTCCACACTCCACACTTCACACTGCACTCTTCACGCCCCACACTTCACACTGCACCCTTCACACTCCACACTTCATCTCATCTGAGCTCTTCTCACCTTATCCCAGCTCATCTCTTCTCATCCCATCTCTTCTCATATGTCATCTAAGCTTTCATGAATCACTTCCCAGTACTACTACTAAGGAACTTGCATGCGCCGTGCGCCAGCCAGGCCTGTGCATGTGTGCTTTGTGCGAAGCTGCTGCAGTGTTGCTGTCCAAGAACATGACCTGCGCGCGACCCCGGTACAATGCAAACACTTTCCTCACACTTCACATTGCACTCTTCACACCCCACACTCCACACTTCACACTTGCACTTCATCTCAACTCATCTCATCTGAGCTCTTCTCATCTCATTCCATGTCTTCCCATATGTCAGCTAAGTTCTTCTTGGCTATTTTCATGCCAAGTACTTCCCAGTACTGATGTCTACTACAACAGCTTGTAAAAACCACTTCCCAGTACTACTTTGTACTACAAAGCTTGCGCAAAACACATTCCAGTACTACTTTGTACTACAAAGCTTGCGCAAAGCACTTCCCAGTACTACTTTGTACTACAAAGCTTGCACAAAGCACTTCCCAGTACTACTTTGTACTACAAAGCTTACACAAACTACTTCGCAGTACTACTTTGTACTACAAAGCTTGCACAAAACACTTCACAGTACTACTTTGTACTGCAAAGCTTGCACAAAGCACTTCCCAGTACTACTTTGTACTACAAAGCCTGCACAAAGCACTTCCCAGTACTACTGTGTACTACAAAGCTTGCACAAAGCACTTCCCAGTACTACTTTGTACTACAAAGCTTGCAGAAACTACTTCCCAGTACTACTGTGTACTACAGAGCTTGCACAAACTACTTCCCAGTACTACTTTGTACTACAAAGCTTGCACAAACTACTTCGCAGTACTACTTTGTACTGCAAAGCTTGCACAAAACACTTCCCAGTATTACTTTGTACTACAAAGCTTGCACAAAACACTTCACAGTACTACTTTGTACTGCAAAGCTTGCACAAAGCACTTCCCAGTACTACTTTGTACTACAAAGCCTGCACAAAGCACTTCCCAGTACTACTGTGTACTACAAAGCTTGCACAAAGCACTTCCCAGTACTACTTTGTACTACAAAGCTTGCAAAAACTACTTCCCAGTACTACTGTGTACTACAGAGCTTGCACAAACTACTTCCCAGTACTACTTTGTACTACAAAGCTTGCACAAACTACTTCGCAGTACCACTTTGTACTACAAAGCTTGCACAAAACACGTTCCAGTACTACTTTGTACTACAAAGCTTGCACAAAACACTTCCCAGTACTACTTTGTACTACAAAGCTTGCACAAAACACGTTCCAGTACTACTTTGTACTACAAAGCTTGCAGAAAGCACTCCCCGGTACTACTTTGTACTACAAAGCTTGCACAAACTACTTCCCAGTACTACTTTGTACTGCAACGCTTGCACAAAGCACTTCCCAGTACTACTGTGTACTAAGCTTGCACAAAGCACTTCCCAGTACTACTGTGACCAAGCAACCGCAACGCAGCCATTACAGTGCGATCTGCAGAGACTGAATTGCAAAACACAATAGAACTACGCGCAACGGCGTCGGCAATAGCAGCTCCAAAACCGGATCTCGACGCCAAAGCAGAAAAAAGACGATTTTGAAGCACTTTTCAAAAGGATTTTTAAATGGAAAAAGTAATAGCGCCAAAAGTGCGAAAATCTGCTGACAAATCTCTATCGCAGCCTGGATGCAGCCACTCCAATACGATTTACAATCTTCAACTGCAAAAGACAATAGTATTACGCATGCAGCCGCGGCACCAAGCAACCTTGACGCAGCCATTACAATGCGATCTGCAGAGACTAAGTTGCAAAACACAATAGAACTACGCGCAACGGTGTCGGAAATTGGAGCTCCAAAACCGGATCTCGACGCCAAAGCAGAGAAAAGACAATTTTGAAGCATTTTTTGAAAGGATTTTTAAAAGGAAAATTACTAGCGCGAAATTGCGAAAAATCCGCTGACAAATCATTATGACAGCCTGGATGCAGCCACTCCAATACGATTTACAATCTTCAGCTGCAAAAGACAATAGTATTACGCAAGCAGCCGCAGCACCAAGCAACATTCATGCAGCCATTCCAATGTGATCTGCAAGCACAAATTCAAGAAACGCATGGAACTACGCACACAGGAACAACCATTGTTGCAAAACACATAGAAGGAACCAAACGACCCCAGCCGCACCCGCCGCACACACGAGGTACCTTTCATCGCCGGCTGCAGCCACTTTACACGGAAAAACACAAGGTTTCGTGCTCCGGCTTCCTCCCCACAACACGCGGCATGCAACATTCATGCAGCCATTCCAATGCGATCCGCAACCACAGCTTCAAGAAACGCATAGAACTACGCACACAGGAACAACCATTGTTGCAAAACACATAGAAGGAACCAAACGACCCCAGCCGCAACCGCCGCACACACGAGGTACCTTTCATCGCCGGCTGCAGCCACTTTACACGGAAAAACACAAGGTTTCGTGCTCCGGCTTCCTCCCCAAAACAAAGCCCATGCAACATTCATGCAGCCATACCAATGCGATCCGCAACCACAGCTTCAAGAAACGCATGGAACTACGCACACAGGAACAACCATTGTTGCAAAACACATAGAAGGAACCAAACGACCCAGCGC
Organism: Cladocopium goreaui; assembly: GCA_947184155.2. Taxonomy (NCBI): domain Eukaryota; class Dinophyceae; order Suessiales; family Symbiodiniaceae; genus Cladocopium; species Cladocopium goreaui. Next base: position 112,136 of record CAMXCT020000766.1, read on the forward strand.
AACCGCCGCACACACGAGGTACCTTTCATCGCCGGCTGCAGCCACTTTACACGGAAAAACACAAGGTTTCGTGCTCCGGCTTCCTCCCCACAACACACGGAATGCAACATTCATGCAGCCATTCCAATGCGATCTGCAAGCACAAATTCAAGAAACGCATAGAACTACGCACACAGGAACAACCATTGTTGCAAAACACATAGAAGGAACCAAACGACCCCAGCCGCACCCGCCGCACGCACGAGGTACCTTTCATCGCCGGCTGCAGCCACTTTGCACGGAAAAACACAAGGTTTCGTGCTCCGGCTTCCTCCCCAAAACATAGCCCATGCAAAAAATCATGCAGCCATTCCGATGCGATCTGCAACAACAGCTTCAAGAAACGCATGGAACTACGCACACAGGAACAACCATTGCTGCAAAACACATAGAAGGAACCAAACGACCCCAGCCGCACCCGCTGCACACACGAGGTACCTTTCATCGCCGGCTGCAGCCACTTTACACGGAAAAACACAAGGTTTCGTGCTCCGGCTTCCTCCCCACAACACACGGAATGCAACATTCATGCAGCCATTCCAATGCGATCTGCAACCACAGCTTCAAGAAACGCATAGAACTACGCACACAAGAACAACAATTGCTGCAAAACACATAGAAGGAACCAAACGACCCCAGCCGCACCCGCCGCACACACGAGGTACCTTTCATCGCCGGCTGCAGCCACTTTACACGGAAAAACACAAGGTTTCGTGTCGTGCTCCGGCTTCCTCCCCACAACACAGAGCATGCAACATTCATGCAGCCATTCCAAAGCGATCTGCAACCACAGCTTCAAGAAACGCATAGAACTACGCGCACAAGAACAACCACTCGTTGCAAAACACATAGGAGGATCCAAACGACCCCAGCCGCACCCGCCGCACACACGAGGTACCTTTCATCGCCGGCTGCAGCCACTTTACACGGAAAAACACAAGGTTTCGTGCTCCGGCTTCCTCCCCAAAACATAGCCCATGAAACATGCATGCAGCCATTACATTCCTGCCTCACCACTTCCCATCGTCACCACTTACCTTCCTCACCTTTTTCCATCGTCACCACTTCCAATCGTCACCACTTCCCTACTTCCCTTCGTCACCACTTCCCTTCCTCACCACTTCCCTTCCTCACCACTTCCCCTCATCACCACTTCCCTTCCTCACCACTTCCCATCGTCACCACTTCCCTTCCTCACCACTTCCCTTCCTCACCACTTCCCTTCCTCACCACTTCCCATCGTCACCACTTCCCATCGTCGCCACTTCCCATCGTCACCACGTCCCTTCATCACCACCCCGTCATTGTCAGCACCCTTCATCAAGGTCAATTCCACCGCTTCTTATTCTTTTGTTATGTATTGATATGTTATGTATTGTTATACGATCTACCGCCCTTCATCATTTCAAATTTCAGAATTCTATTTGTCCGTAACACGGAAGTATTGCTTCCCAACTTCCTTTGATGATCGATATAATATTATAATACCTATATGGGTAATCCATGATGTGCTAGCCTCCTATTCACTTTCCTCCCACGACGCCGCCACAATGTGCTGCGTCTTTCTTGGCGCTTCTCCGTCGAGATCTTTGATGGAGTTGCTGCACCGTGCGCCTGTGGGACATGGGGTGTGCAGGTGGTTGATTGGGGATGCAACACTGTAGACATGTCATGCCGGGATGGGTATATTGTTGGATGGATTTCACACTATTCACATTCTGCAGCATTCTGGCTGGGGGTATCAGCCAGCATAATGCCGAATCCAAACCCAAAATCTTTTTCATTTGCGCCATGTGTTCCTTTTTGGGAAGACCAACGTGGGCTCTGCAAGCTTGCAGTTCAGCGGAAGCCGCTTCTGAAAGAAGTGGATGATAAACCAGTAGTTCACCCTTCGCTGGCTAACATACGAAAAAACTACCTTCTCTTGAAGGGGTACACCCAAACAATGAAGGCCAGTGGTGTCATCTTGACCAACCGGATTCCATATAGTCTTACTCCAATCAATAATTTCTATGAGACAATGGATCCCGAGATGGATACTAAGCTTGATGGCCCCAAAACCGTGATCTATGCTACGGTCTCTGCTTTCAAAAAAATGTTGACGATCATCAAAGCGAAGTGGAGAAAGTGGGAACTGCCCAGGGCTGCTGGGACAAATCACAATATTTTGGGTTTTGTTTGATATGTTTTTCCCCACCTGCCAGGTGAGGGTTGTTAGATTTTATGTCAGTTGCCTCCTCCTCCTGCTCCTCCTGCTCCTCGTCCTCCTCCTGCTCCTCCTCCTCCTCCTCCGCCTCCTCCTGCCTCGTCCTCCTCCTCCTCGTCCTCCTTGTCATCCTTGTCGTCCTTGCTCAACTGCGACCCGCGATCCACAGTGTTCTCTGCCGGACCTCAACCACGACCACCCACGCCCAGTGTTCCCTGCCGGACCTCAACCACGACCACCCACGCCCAGTGTTCCCTGCCGGACCTCAACCACGACCATCCGCGCCCAGTGTTCCCTGCCGGACCGCAACCGCGACCATCCGCGCCCAGTGTTCCCTGCCGGACCTCAACCGCGAGTATCCGCGCCCAGTGGTCCCTGCCGGACCTCATGCAGATAGAATGCCAGAAGATTTGCCAGATAGAATGCCAGAAAATATGCCAGAAGATATGCCAGATAGATATGCCAGAAGATATGCCAGAAGAAATGCCAGAAGATATGCCAGAAGATATGTCAGAATATATGCCAGAAGATATGTCAGATAGAATGCCAGAAGATATGCCAGAATATATGCCAGAAGATATGCCAGATAGAATGCCAGAAGATATGTCAGATAGAGTGCCAGAAGATATGCCAGATAGAATGCCAGAAGATATGCCAGATAGAATGCCAGATTGAATGCCAGAAGATATGCCAGATCATATGCCAGACGATATGCCAAATAGAATGCCAAATAGAATGTCAGAAGATATGCCAGATAGAATGCCAGAAGATATGCCAGATAGAATGCCAGATAGAATGCCAGAAGATATGTCAGATAGAATGCCAGAAGATTTGCCAGATAGAATGCCAGAAGATTTGCCAGAAGATATGCCAGAACATATGCCAGAAGATATGCCAGATAGAATGCCAAATAGAATGTCAGAAGATATGTCAGATAGAATGCCAGAAGATTTGCCAGTAAGAAAATGTATAAATGTCATGGTGGGGATCACGAAGTAAAGTAATTTTTTCAATGGTATATCAATCAATAATATGAATACCATTTTTTTTTGGTCATGTTCAGTCCCCAGATTAGGACAAGTACATCCGTGATTTGGTTTATGATGTGGCAGCCGCCTACAGCAAGGCATATGAAGACACTGAGCTGACATATGAAAGTTTTCCAACTTGAGACATGTTCAACATGTGGTTTAAATATATGGTATGTTATCACTTGAAATCCCAGAGTGTTGTTATGTTTTATTGTCCCCATGGCCAACCATGTAAGGAAGGACGTTCCCCGTTTCTATTTGCTGATGAGAATGATGATGAAAAAGTTGATGCATCTGATGAGGACCAACAGGACTCCCCACAGCTGTCCATCTTTGAACTCCGTGAAGCCTTGTCCCGTAGCAATTCAGAGCTCGAGGCGCGTGAAGCGTTTGATGAGTTGGCTGCCTTAGCTAGGCAGGACTCTGAGGCCATGGATGATGGATCCAAGTCGAGAGGTGATGCATCGGGGCCATCCAAACCCGCCAGCTCATCCAGGGTTGATCCAGATGCAATCCAGTTGTTGCTACAGATGGTCAAAAAAAAATGGATTCGAAGAGCCTTTGATGGAACAAATATCCCTTCAAAACTCATTCTTCAGGGTGCGCCTTTTTCTTTTAACTTTGACATGCCCAAGTTTGGGGTCTTAATTATAAAAGTATTATTATAAATCATCCCCATCAACCCCTGCCTAGGAAGGACGATGGCTATGGTGTGGCCCCAGATGGAGATGCGCCTTCGGCCCCAAGCAGTACCCCCTCTCTTCCAGCAGTGCTCAAACATGCGCGCCCCACCAGTGGACCTACAGGTTTCTCAACTGCGTTGATTTTTTTCATGTATATATATATATATAATATATATATATGTGTGTGTGTGTATAGCCACATCTTGATTTCAAGGGTTTGCTACATATGATGCTTTTGGTTTTTAAGAAGATTGAACCCGTAGGATCCACCGCCGACACGCAAGAGACACAGCCGCTTGAGAGTGATCTTGTGATGATCAGGGACAAGTCAAACCCAGAAAAGCAGGACAAACGTTGGGGTGTCGAACAAATTCTATATTTATCTTTATATTTGTTTTGGACATGATTTTGAACGATATTTATAAACTTCATATCTGTTTCAATCATGCTTCTGATGACCCGGGCCTCGACCTTCCCTGCAGGAGCAATCGTATGTGACCCGGGATCAGCAACTCAGGATGGAACAAAAGAAACCCAAGAACACCGATGAGGAAAACAAAACACGCAAGAAGGAAGATACCAAGGATGATGCAGATGAACCGAAGAAGAAACACAAGACCAGGGAAGTACCTCCTGAATCAAAGAAAGAAACCAAGGAAAAGAAAGGTGAGGTTAAGGCAGAGAGCAAGGCATGCAAAGCTGCAGGCAAGAGCAAGAACAATTCTGAGGATATGGAGGAGGAAGATGAAAAAGGAGAGACAGCCCAAGAAGAGGAGGGCGAGGAGGACGAGAAAGTTTCTGACTCGGCATCAGATTCATCATCACCTGTCCCCAAGAAGCGCCCTGCTGCAAAAGCAAAGGCCAAGGCCAAGTCTGCAGGAAAAAAACAAGAAGGACAAGGAAAAGAAGAACAAGAAAGACAAGAAGGAGAAGAAACCGAAGGTAGCCCCCAAGAAAAAGACAACGAAGAAGGCCTCCCCCAAGAAAAGGTCAGGAGAAAAAGCAACCTTCGCCAAGCGCTACCGACCAACCTCAAAGCTCAATAGCCAGAAGTTGAAACAAAAGGAAGGCAGCCAACACAACGCAATCAACTTCAAACCCTTAAATGGGCGTGGAATGAGAAAATGCACGTGCGGGAGACAAGTTTCTCCACCCCTGAAAAAAACAACTTTTGATTTCCTTGCAATAGAGGAACACAAAGAGAAAGAACGCGCAGAATAATTTACGGGCTCAAGAGATTTCATGGGAAATGCCCGGCATTGTAGAATTAAAAAGTTTTGGTGTTCCGCAACCAAAGTTACAAGAAAGATACAGGAGAAAAGAGGCAAACAAGTGCAGAACGTCCAGGCTTAAGCTTATTGGAGAGCTAGTCCCCCATTCAAAGCGGCAACTTTGGGAGTTAGATCAGCAAATCAACGAAACATTAGGCAAAAGGAGTGGAGAAGTGGAAAATTGGTTGTAAGACATTTGAGGCAAAAAACAACTCAAGGAACTAGTAGAAGCAACATGAAGGACGTTGGATGTAAAACACCCAGTACTGAGCCCCTGACAGAACGAATCCTTCTACCTTTTACCACCACAGCAAGAAACAATAGTGCAGCAATAGCAATGAAGGGACTGCCAGAGAGACTCATTGTACAAACGGACGAGAGATATGTAACGCCAGGCTGCGTAATGATCCTTCCGATTCCCACATGCAATGGCTAGAAGCACATAGAAACGCCCTGTCCACTTTGCTAGTGAAGAAGGAAGGAGCAACAACAGGAGTGATGTACAGCCAGCAGATTTGGCACAAACAGATGTTCAAAGAACGAAAAAAGAACATTTCCTGCTGAAGTTTTCCGACAAAAAATTCTACGAGGTGCCTGTCTTTTTTTGGTGTTCAAGATTCCATAACCTTTTTGATTAATGTGAAAACAGCTTGGAGGACTTGGCGTTGCTGGATGAACTGAATGAACTGGCATCAATCCTGGCATAGGGAAGTAGCTGCAAAACTGCTGTGGTTCGAGCACGCATCGCAACATTGCGCTGTTACATAGCTGCGTCGTTCTGTGTTTTTACCTGTTCCTATATCTATCCTACCTTCACAGTATCTACATGTATCTTAGTATCTACATCTATCTTTATCCATCTACGTAGTTGTAAATATACATTAATATATATATACATATCTTTCCTTACGGTGATGTGAGAACATGGGGTGAAAACGCTGCCATGGTGACCAAAAGGCACCAAGTCACATTATACCAATCTCAGGAATCCCAAGGCTATGCGAAGCCTTTTCTCGATCAAAAGATGCCTACAAATGGTCAAATGGTTCTGTGCTACACGAGCTCCCCCTTTTGCCTGCATTGGCAAAACCCAGGAGGAAAAAGCTCCCACTGAAAAACTTCTGTAGGCTCAAGGCATCCTAAAATCATCCGTCCTTATGCCCCTTGTCCAGCCTGGACAAAATAGTGGAACTAAGGCCCTTTCCCTTATGGGCTCTCTGAAAATCATTCCACGGGTTTTCCCGCCGCTTTAGGCCGGCACCTGGATTTTCATCCCTACCTACCTCAGCCGCTGCACCGATCGCAGCAGGATCGCCCGCTGCAAGGCCCGACGGTGGCATGGTTGTCAGTGATGTAGTGGCACCCACGGAGCCACCATCACCATGCGAGCCCGAATGTGGCATCACCTTCAATGGCGTAGCACCAGCTGACCCACCACAAAGCGAGCCCGATTGTTTCCCCGCCTTCAATGATGTAGTTTCAGCTGAGCTACCACTACACAAGCTGGGTTTTGGCCGGGGCCGGCCGGCCGGCTGGCTGCTTCGTTGGCTGGCTGGCTGGCTGGCTGTGCCTCCGATTGGCAAAGGTTTTGGCCGGCCGGCCGGCCGGCCGGCTGGCTGGCTGTTTGGCTAGCTGGCTGGCTGGCTGGCTCGGCTGGTGGGCCTAGCTACTTCATTCCGGATATTAGTTAAAGTAAGCACTAAATAGAATAATGTAAAGGACATGTTAAAATTCTATAAGCTGTAAGAAATTTCAAGTGAAATATGTGATAGTATGACCGCATAAATGTTAGGTAGATAGCATATATGTTAGATAGAATGTTGAGAAAATGGTAGACCGAGCAGGTGATAAAACTAGAATATGCGTTAGAGAAAATGTGTTAGATAGAATGTTAGGTTGAAGGTCGGAATTTATTTGGCAGCTAGAATGCAAACGCATTCTTCCCCAGACAGTGTGTCTACACTGAGGGGTTCTGACGGTAGATGCGAAGGTTGGTGCTTGATCAGGGTGCTCACTCTCTTCTGCGGCTTGTTACCTGTAAATTTTCGTATAAAGCGTCGCGTGTAAAATTTTGACATGCGTTTCGACTGTGCAGGCCCGCGCAAAGTGTGTGTCCGCGTTCTGGGCTCAATCTGGGCTGCGGCATTTTCCTGTAAATTTCCGTATGAAGTGGCTCTTGTGACATCTTGACATGCGTTTCGATTGCGCAGGCTTGCATACCGTCTGCACCGTGGTTCTGGGGCACGCATTTGTCTTGCAAATTTTAGCATAAGGTGGCTCTTGTGAAATCTTGACGTGCGTTTCGATTGCGCAGGCTCGCACAAAATGTGTGTTCGCGTCCTTGGCTCATTCTGAGGCGCGGCATGCCGGCAAATGTTCATATAAGTGTTCCTCTTGTGAAATGCTGCTCTGCATTTCAATTTCGCAGGCTCGCACCAAGTGTGGTCCGCGGGTTTGGTCTTTCGTTTCATTCATTTGAGTCATTTCAGTCGTTTCATTCATTTCATTCATGTCATTCATTTCTTTCATATCATTCATTTCATTGTTTTTTCGCGTCATTAGTTTCAGTCATTTCGTTCATTTCATTCATGTCATTCAATTCGTCCAATTCATTCATTTCATTCATGGCATTCGCTTCATTTTCGTTTCATTCGTTTCAGTCATTTAAGTAAATTCGTTCATTGCGTTCATTTCGTTCATTTAATGCATTATATTCGGCACATTCATTTCATGCATTTCATTCATTTCGTTGATTTCAATCATGTTATTCATTTCGTTCATTTCATTCATTTCATGAATGTCATTCGTTTTCATTCCTTTCAGTCATTTCATTCATTGCAGTGGTTTTTCCATTTCGTTCATGTCATTCGTTTCATTGGCTTCATTCGTTTCAGTCATTTCTTTCACTTCACTCATTTCGTTCATTTCGTTCATTTCCTTCCTTTCATTCATTTTATGCGTTTCCTCCTTTCATTAATTTCAAACATTTCATTTTCATTTCATTCATTTCGTTCATTTCTTTCATTTCGTTCATTTCATGCGTTTCATGCGTTTCATTCGTTTCATGTCATGTCTCATCTCATTTCATTGCATGTCATGTCATTTGGTTCATGTCACTCATTTCGTTCATTTCATTCATTTCATTCGTTTCATTCGTTTCATTCGTTTCATTTCAGTTCAGTTCATTTCATTTCATTTTCATTTCATTTTCATTTCAGTCATTTCAGTCATGTCAGTCATTTCAGTCATTTCAATCATTTCAATGATTTCATTTTTTCGTTCATTTCACTCATGTCATTCATATCGTTCATTTTATTCACTTCATTGCTTTTATTCGATTCAGTCGTTTCATTCATTTCATTCATTCTTTCGCTTCGTTCATTTCATTCTTTTCGTTCATTATTATTTTATTCGGTTCATTCGTTTCATTTATCTCACTCATTTCATGGGTTTCATTCATTTCCTTCATTTCCTTCATTTCGTTCATTTCGTTCGTTTCATTCCTTCAATTCATTTCATTCGTTTCATTCCATTCATTTCACTCATTTCATTGCTTCATTCGCTTCATTCGTTTGTTTCATTTCGTTCGTTTCGTTCATTTCATTTGTTTCATTCACTTCATTTATTTCATGCATTTCATTCATTTCATTCATTTCCTATCATTTCGTTCATGTCATTCGTTTCATTCGTTTCATTCGTTTCATTCTGTTCATGTGTTTATTTATTTCACTCAGTTCAGTCATTTCATTTCTCCATTGATTTCATCATCATTTCGTTCATTTCATTCTTTTCACTCGTTTCATTCATTCCATTTGTTTCTTTTCATTCGCTTCATGCATTTCATTCATTTCATTCAGGTCATTCGCTTCATTCGTTTCATTCGTCTAATTCCGTTCATGTGTTTCATTCACTCCAATCATTTCAGTCATTTCATGCCATTCGTTTGTCTCATCATTTTGTTCATTTCATTCATCTCATCCGTTATTAATTTCAAAAATGTGTTTCATTTCATTCGTTTCATTCGTTTCATGCATTCCATTTATTTCATTCATGTCATTCGTTTCATTCCTTTCATTTCCTTCATTTGCTTCATTCATTTCACTCATTTCAGTCATTTCCATCCATTCATTCATTTCATTCATTTCGTTCATTTCATTCATTTCGTTCATTTCATTTTTATATTCACGTCAATCGTTTCATTCGTTTCATTCGTGTCAGTCATTTCATTCGTTTTCAATTTTCCGGCATTTCAACCATTTCATTCCTTTCATTCATTTCAGTCTTTTCATTCATTTCAGTCCTTTCATTCATTTCAGTTCTTTCATTCATGTCATTCATTTCATCCATTTCATTTGTCTCATTTGCTTCATTCCTTTAGTTCATGTCATTTGTTTCATTCGTTTCAGTCGTTTCATTCACTTCATTTGTTTTAGTCTTTTCATGTCTTTCCTTGATTTCATTCATTTCTTTCATGTCATTCATTTTATCTATATCATTTTTTTTCGATCATGCCGTTCGTTTCATTCGTTTCATTCATTTCAATCATTTCAGTTTCTTTTTTCACTTCAGTAATTTCATGTTCTCACTTCATTCAACTCAGTCATTTCAACCATTTCATTCCTTTCATCCATTTCACTCATTTCATTCATGCTTTTGTTTCATTCATTTAATTTGTTTCATTCACTTCATTTGTTTCATTCAGTTCATTCGCTTCATTCACTTCATTCCTTCCATTCATTTCATTCGCTTCAGTCCTTTCAGCTTTTTCATTCCTTGCATTCCTTTCGTTCATTTCACTCATTTCATTCATTTCATGCATTTGGCTCATTTCATTCAAGTCACGCAATTCAGTCATTTTAATCATGTCGTTCGGTTTGTTCATGTCATTCATTTCTTTTGCTTCATTCGCTTCACATGCTTCATTCATGCCATTCGTTTCATTCTTTTCATTCGTTTAATTCGTTTCATTTGTTTCATTTGTTTTATTCATTTCATTCCTTCCACTTGCTTCAGTCATTCCTTTCGTTCATTTCAGTCATTTCAATCATTTCGATCATTTCATTCATGTCTTTGGTTTCATTCGTTTCAATCAATTCAATCGTTTCATTCTTTTCATTCATTTCATTCGTTTCATTCGTTTCATTCGTTTCATTCGTTTCAGTCAATTCAATTGTTTCATTCATTTCATGCATTTCCATTCATTTCATTCCTTTCATTCGTTTCAGTCTTTTCAGTCATTCGATTCATTTCAGTCCTTTCAATCATTTCATTTGTTTCATTGTTTTCATGCATTTTATCTGTTTCATCCATGTCATTCATTTCTTTTTTTTCCGCGTCATTAGTGTCACTCCTTTCGTGCATTTCATTCATTTCATTCATGTCATTCACTTCGTCCAATTCATTCATTTCATTCTTGGCATTCGTTTCATTTTGGTTCATTCGTTTCATTAATTTCATTCATTGCGTTCATTTCATTCATTCCATTCGTTTCATTAGTTTCATTCATTTCATTCATTTCAGTCATTTCAGTAATTTCACTCATTTTAGTCATTTCTTTTGGTTCATTCGCGCCATTCGTTTCATTCGCTTCGTTCCTCTCACTGTTTCATTCGTTTAATTCGTTTCATTCATTTCATTCCTTTCATTCGTTTCAGTCATTTCATTCAATTGATTCGCGTCATTCATACCATTCATGTCAGTTCATTTATTTCATTCATTTCATTCGTTTCATTCGTTTTTCGCTTCATTCGTTTCATTCCTTTCGTTCCTTTCATTCGTTTCATTCGTTAGATTCTTTTCATACGATTCAGTCATTTCATTCAATGAACTTCGTTTCATTCGTTTTATCGCTTCATTCATTTCGTTCGCTTCACTCTTTTCATGTGTTTCCCTATAGGTCAGGCAAGGTTATTTGGAGCAAAATAGGTAAAAGTGATTTTGGAGGCAATTTTCTAACTAATAGTTATTTTTTAAGGAAAACATTCTAGGTAATTTTTTTAAACTACATAGTTAATTTTTAAGGGTACAGTTCAAGGTAATTTTGGGGGACTAAAAAAATACCCTCAAAAATTACCTTGAAATTTTGCATTTTTTTCATGGAAAAAAGGTTATGAATTTCGATTTTTTCTTAACACTGTACCATAGTAAAGTGACCATTATCAATTGTTTGAAAGGTTTTTTAACAATATGTTTCTTGATTTTGTGTGAAGTCAGTCCTACATGATTACTGGAAGTGCAAAAAACTATATTGTTTGAACTTATACCTGTTTGAGCAAATCAAAGTTTTTATTTGTGAAGATCAAATCTGATTGGATGTTTTGAAGATATGTTATACAACATCAAAGCTACAATGAAGTAACCCCAAGCATACATTCTGTGTTTGAAAGCTCGGTGAGGACATCCATCAAAGTATAATTGAGTTTTTGGTCTTTCTTGTCAAAAAAAGATTTTGACAGCCGGTCTTTGACAATCTCTGCCCAGTCGCTCCTGGGAGCACTTGCCCTGCTCAGTTTCACAGGAGCATCACAAATCGCTTTTGGCAATGCTGAGGATGAAGTAACCACAGCTGGTGTAGAGGAAGCACTGCTACCACTACCACAACTACCACTACCACTACCACCACAACTAGCTCCAGTGCCAAGCTGGCTCCAGGGCCTGCTCGACATGAATTGACTCATCTGCGAATAACTCATCCTTGGTGATGTTGGCTTGGCCACCATGCAAGACCATGGAACTGCCCTGCTTCTTCTCAATGGCTGTGGCTATTGTCCTGACATGATAGTAACCATCTTTCTGATAGACATCACCTCGTCTTTCTGCTCATTCAAAGCTTGCTGGTTTCACTGGATTTTTTCCACGACATGATGGAGTGAGGCAACCCAGTAACCTGAGATTTGTTGGTGCAAATCTCAAAGTTCTTCTTGAAAACCTCGCACTGGGTATTTCCAGGAGCAAAAGCAAACTCGCCACTGGTGTTCTGCTGAAAGACTTTGTTGATGAATTGACTCTTAAATAACCTTGGGGGAGGAGAATTCTTGGAGCCCTCTTCATAGAGCTGCTGAAGATCTTCTGGCACCTGACCACTTTTGATCATTCTGGCACATTTCCTTACCTTGGGGTAGCTTCGATGCTCATCATCAGCAACTGTTGCATCCTCCTCTTTAGGCTCCTCATCTTCTCCTTCTGCATGGTCATCAGGAACTGGCTCATCCCTGGTCTTCTTCCATCCTGCTGCCATCTCCTTGCCAGTCTTCGCTTTGGCCTTGGCTTTCGCCTTCAGCTGCATCAGGTCTTTTCAGGATTTTCTTCATTGTGCTCTTGGCTTTTGCCTTTTGAGCTTTCATTGGCGAAGAAGTAACCCCAGGAGCTTTGCTGGCAGCAGCCTTGGCTTTACCTGCTGCCTTTGCCTTGACTTTAGATTTTGCTTTCACCTTGGCTTTGGCCTTTGCCTTGGGTGCTGCAGTATCTAAGAATCTAAGTCAGCTCATGGGGCAGCTTCTTCTGGAGAAGCCTGTTCTACAGATTCTGGTGCTGGTTCAGGTGGAGGCAAAAAGCAAGCATAGCATCAGGTTACCAACAGGGGCGACAAGTGACAAGTAACTTCAATCTTGAGCACCAGTGTGCTACATGGATGGTAAATGCACTTGTACACTTGACATATTTTCCAACCTTTCACCAAAAAAGTAGCCCACATACCAAAGACCTCGTGCATGTATCAACCAACCATTGTGCTATTTATCATTCACAAAAGGTGCTGCATGAGATTTTCTTATTTTTGGATGGTAATATGTTTTTGTGAAATGAATATTTGTCCTATGCATGCAATAATGGAAAACAATACTTACAGATATGCTGCGACTTTAAGAAGTGGTTCGTGTTCAAAAACATTAACAAGATAAACAAATATATAATTATAAAAATGAAACACACACATATATATATATAAAGAATGAATAACAAAAAACAATAAATGAACAAATAAATAGTATATATATATATATATATATACAGTATGTATATATATATATATGTATTCAATCAATAATCAGTGGTGGTATATGTGGCAAAAAAAAACATATTACAGTTTCAGTATTGTACATGGTTTTTTTTGTTTTATTTATGTATGTTCACCTAATGTAATTGCTCTTGTCCTAGTTTTTTTTGAAACTTTAAGGCGTAATGTACCCAAATACTAATGTAGAGATATATGTGTATTCATTTGGTGTGGTGTTATTGGTTGGCTTGGGGTTACAGTTTTGCAAACCAAACCCATTGCATGCCAACCAACCCTATTAGGTACTTTGTAAAATGAAAGGTGCTTTAAACCCCCCCTTAAGGTACCTTTTTTTAGCAAAATAAAACAAACAATGAAAATGGGAATGCCCCAAAAATGTGTAATGAAAATATTTGATTATAGTTTCTGTATTGTACATGTGTTTTTTCTTTTCTTATTTATGTATGTTCACCTAATGTGATTGCTCTTGCCCTATGTTTTTTTAATGACACTTTAAGGCATAATGTGACATAATGTACCCACATACTAATGTGGAGGTATATGTGTATTTATTTGGTGTGGGGTTATTATTTGGCTTGGGGCTACTGTTTTCAAACAAAACCCATTGCATGCCAACCAACCCTATTAGGTACTTTGTAAAATAAAAAGGTGCTTTAAGCCCCCTTAAGGTACCTTTTCATTTTTTTGGGAAATCACAAAACAAATAGACATATAGATGTCTCAAAATGCCTAAGGCAAATGTTTGATTACAGTTTCAGTATTGTACATGTGTTTGTTGATGTATTATTTATGTATGTTCACCTAATGTAGTTGCTCTTGTCCTAGGATTTTTTGATGCAACTTCAATACATAATGTACCCAGATACTACTGTGGATATATATATATGTGTATTCATTTGGTGTGGGGTTATAATTTGGTTTGGGGTTACTGCATTGCAAACCAAAACCAATGCATGACAACCAAACCATGTTTTGGGTTACTTTTTAAAACACATTTAGACATGGTGGGTGTAACATGTCAAAACAATTTGCACAATAAACAACCACTGGTTGTTTTTTTAATGAGAAAAACACTTGCAACCCCCCCTGAAAGTTTGACTGAAAGTTTGCAACAAACTTTCAACAAACTTTCAGGGCAGTAAACAAAAATATAGAGAAAACTTGTTTTTGCTTAAAAAAATAGTGTTTATTTTCTTGAAAACCATGTTTGTTTGTTTCAAAAAAATGAGTTTTTCATTTCATTTTTTGTTTTTGTTTTTAAATAGGTTTCATGTATGCTACTGGTTGAAAAAATAAAAGCAACATAGGGATCTATTGTTGGGATCATTGAAAAGAAGTAACCCCAAATATGGATTACTATTCTTTGTAAGTGTTTTTCTCATTAAAAAAAATCAAATAAAAAACGAAGGTTATTGTTGCCTGGTTTTTAGATAAACATGTAGTACCAACCATGGTTTGTGTTTGATTGAATGCTGTGTGTTTCCAAAATAGAAACCCCAAACATAGGTTGGTTGTCATGCAATGGTTTTGGTTTGCAATGCAGTAACCCCAAACCAAATTATAACCCCACACCAAATGAATACACATATATATATATATATATACCTCCACATCAGTATTTGGGTACATGATGTCTTGAAGTTGCATCAAAAAAATCCTAGGACAAGAGCAACTAAATTAGGTGAACATACTTAAAAAAACACCAACAAACACATGTACAATACTGAAATTGTAATCAAACATTTGCCTTAGACATTTTGCGACATCTATATGTTTATTTGCTTTATTTTTCCCAAAAATGAAAAGGTACCTTAGGGGGGCTTAAAGCACCGTTTTATTTTACAAAGTACCTAATAGGGTTGGTTGGCATGCAATGGGTTTTGTTTGAAAACAGTAGCCCCAAGCCAAATAATAACCCCACACCACATGAATACACATATACCTCCACATTAGTATGTGGGTACATTATGTCACTTTATGCCTTAAAGTGTCATCAAAAAAACATAGGGCAAGAGCAATTACATTAGGTGAACATACATAAATAAGAAAAGAAAAAACACATGTACAATACAGAAACTATAATCAGATATTTGCACTAGACATTTTTGAGACATTCCCATTTTTATTTTTTGTTTTATTTTGTAAAAAAAAGGACCTGAAGGGGGGCTTAAAGCACCTTTCATTTTACAAGGTACCTAATAGGGTTGGTTGGCATGCAATGGGTGTGGTTTGCAAAACTGTAACCCCAAGCCAACTAATGACTAATAACACCACACCACCTGAATACATGCGTAGTAATGCATACATATATATATATTTATATATATATATATATAGACAGTGATATTTAGGCACATTACGTCTTAGAGTTTCATCAAAATAATCATAGGACAAGAGCAGCACATAAATAACAAAACAAACAAGATATGTACAATACTGAAATTGCAATAAAATAATTGCTCTAGACATTTTGAGACATCTCCATTTCTATTTCTTTAATGTTTTATTTTTCCAAAAAATGAAAGGTACCTTAAGATGGCTTAAAGCACCTTTCATTTTCCTAGGTACCATTGTGGAACCAGTTTTTGAACATGTTAGGCTTCGGTTTCGGGAACCAATTTTCAGACGTTTTGAGACATCTCCAGTTCTACTTTTTTAAGTTTTGTTCAATGAAAATGAAAAAGCCATGCAACATCCATTGTGAAGTATAGATATCACATTTGTTGATTGATACATTCACAAGGTCTTTGGTATTTCTGTTGTAAGCTTTTCTGACATCATCATGGGCAAAACATGTTCTTCATGGAGTTACTTTTGGTGAAAGGCTGGAATTTACGTCAAGTGTACACTTAGGGATGTCTCAAAATAGGAGTGCCCCAAAGCTCTGTTTTGCACACTAAAAAACAAGGGCTTGGGCCCCCCTATTTTGAGACATCCCCAATTGCATATACCATCTGTGTAGCACACTGGTGCTCAAGATTGAAGTTACTTGTCACTTGTCGCCCCTGTTGGTAACCTCATGAAGAGGCCTGCTTGTCCACCTGATGCTATGCTTGCATGTTGCCTCCACCTGAACCAGAACCAGAATCTGTAGAACAGGCTTCTCCAGAAGAAACTGCCCCATGAGCTGACTTAGATTCTTAGATACTGCAGCACCAAAGGCAAAGGCCAAAGCCTAGGTGAAAGCAAAATCTAAAGTCAAGGCAAAGGCAACAGGTAAAGCCAAGGCTGCTGCCAGCAAAGCTCCTGGGGTTACTTCTACGCCAATGAAAGCTCAAAAGGCAAAAGCCAAGAGCACAATGAAAAAAATCCTGACAAGACCTGATGCAGCTGAAGGCGAAAGCCAAGGCCAAAGCGAAGACTGTCAAGGAGATGGCAGCAGGATGGAAGAAGACCAGGGATGAGCCAGTTCCTGATGACCATGCAGAAGGAGAAGATGAAGAGCCTAAAGAGGAGGATGCAACAGTTGCTGATGATGAGCATCGAAGCTACCCCAAGGTAAGGAAATGTGCCAGAATGATCAAAAGTGGCCAGGTGCCAGAAGATCTTCAGCAGCTCTATGAAGAAGAGGGCTCCAAGAATTCTCTTGAACACCAGAGGCGAGTCTGTGTTTGCTCCTGGAAATACCCAGTGTTCGAAGTTTTCAAGAAGAACTCTGAGATTTGCAGCAAATCTCAGATTACTGGGTTGGCTTAGGTTGTGGACAAAATCCAGGGAAACCAGCAAGCTTTGAATGATGCAGAAAGACGAGGTGATGTCTATCAGAAAGATGGTTACTATCATGTCAAGACAATAGCCACAGCCATTGTGCCCTGCCATGGTCTTGCATGGTGGCCAAGCCAACCTCACCAAGGATGAGAGTTCGCAGGTGAGTCAATTCATGTCGAGCAGGCCCTGGAGCCAGTTTGGCACTGGAGCTAGTTGTGGTGGTAGTGGTGGTTGTGGTAGTGGTAGCAGTGCTTCCTCTACACCAGCTGTGGTTACTTCATCCTCAGCATTGCCAAAAGCGATTTCTGATGCTCCTGTTAAACTGAGCTGGGCAAGTGTGCAGCATGACATCAAAGAAACCAAAGTGGTTCAGGAGCGACTGGGTAGAGACAAGAAAGACCAAAAATCAATGATACTTTGAAGGATGCCCTCACTGAGCTTTCAAAGACAGAATGCATGCTTGGACAATGCTTCATTGCCAAGTATGACTGGTTCATTATTGCCATAATCTTGTTTCATGCCTTTTCTGACTTTTCCTCATTTTTGCCATGCTGTTGTTTCATAAATTTTGTCAGTGACACAAACACTACCCATGATCAAATCATTTGATCCAGTCCAAGCGCCAAGGGAAAAACATGAGACCCTGTCAAAATACATGAAGTAAACCCATGCACATATGTCAGCAGCACATATATAGTAACCCCAAGAGAACATCAGACACATACCATATAACAAAAGAAAAGAAATAAATAAATGTAAGAACGAAGTGAAAAAAAATAACCCTTAAAAATTACCTTGAAAAAGGTTCTCAATAATTACCTTCAAAGGTATTTTTTTAACTAATAGTTAAAAAAAATCGACCAAAATTATCTTCAAAAAGGTAATTTTTTTTAGAGTTACCTATTTTGCTCCAAATAACCTTGCCTGACCTATAGGGATTCATTGCATTCATGTCAATCGTTTCTTTCATTGCATTCATTCTTTCATTCCGGGCTTGGTTTTTGGCCCGCCGGCCGCCCCCTTTGGTTCTTGGCTGGCTGGCTTCACCTGGCTGCCACGATGGCTAGCTGGTTAGCTGTGGCTTGGATTGTGGCCGGCCGGCCGGCTGGCTGGCTGGCTGGGTGCGAAATAGCGGGCCGCACTAAGCTCGCACGACATGTTCGCTTTGCTGCGCCCACGTGTCTCGTCTCGAGTCTCTAGTTTTCCTGTGGCCTCGCCGTGTCTATGGGGGAAGCTGCAAAACCTTTCGAAGGTTTTCAAGCAGGTTGTCATGTCAATTTGCGTGGCAGGCGTGGCATTTTGTGACATTCAAACCTGCTTTATACCGTGTCGAAAGTCGTTTTGTGTGGCAGGCGCAATACTTTTGCGTCGTTTCACAAGATGAGTTGCACTTTTCATGGCAGGAGTATCATTTTGGAGATCTCTGTCGTCATTTTGCGTGGCAAGCGCAGCACTTCAGAAGTGTCGCATTGCGTTCCACACTTTACACTTCACACTCCACACTTTACACTTTACATTCCACAGTCTACACTTTACACTCCACACTCCACATTCCACACTCTACACTTTACACTCCACACCCCGCACTCCACACTTTACACTCTACACTTTGCACTCTACACTCTGCATTCCACACTCTACACTCCACACTCTACACTTTACACTCTACACTTTACACTCTACACTTTACACTCTACAGCCTGCACTTCACACTTTACACTTTACACTCCTCACTCCACAGTTTACACTCCATACTCCACACTTTTCACTCCACACTGTACACTCTACACTCTACACTTTACACTCCACACCCCGCACTCTACACTTTACACTCTACACTTTGCACTCTACACTCTGCATTCCACACTCTACACTCCACACTCTACACTTTACACTCTACACTTTACACTCTACAGCCTGCACTTCACACTTTACACTTTACACTCCTCACTCCACAGTTTACACTCCATACTCCACACTTTTCACTCCACACTGTACACTCTACACTCTACACTTTACACTCCACACCCCGCACTCTACACTTTACACTCTACACTTTGCACTCTACACTCTGCATTCCACACTCTACACTCCACACTCTACACTTTACACTCTACACTTTACACTCTACACTTTACACTCTACAGCCTGCACTTCACACTTTACACTTTGCACTCCTCACTCCAGCCAGTTTACACTCCATACTCCACACTTTTCACTCCACACTCTACACTCTACACTCTACACTTTACACTCCACACTCCACACTCCACACTATACACTTAACACTTTACATTCCACAGTTGTCACTTTAGAGTTCACTTTTCCCGAATGCGTAGCAAGTGTTCCCTTTTCACTCTGCGGGTCTGGGGGTTGAGGGTGTGTTCGCTCGACGTTGCCCAACCGATCGCAGCCGCGAACAGTTGCGCGATTGCCATATGGCCGTGCCTATGGTAAGTTCTGCAGAAGGGGTCGTTTTTGGAGGTGTTGCTTCGTTTCGCGTGGCAGGCGTGGCACTTCGTTACACTCAGATGTGTTTTGTATGGGTCGAAAGTCATTTTGTGGGGCAGGCGCAATACTTTTGTAACGTTTTCAAAAGATGCGTTGCATTTTTCCTGGCAGGCGCAACACTTTGGACGCGTCAATCTTAATTTTGCGTGGCAGGCGCAGCACTTTAGACGTGTCGTGTTGCGTGTTTTTTGCGACTCGCATTGTTTTAGGGCTGCGTCAAGTGGCGACAAGGTGCAAATTCCGCGGCAGGCGTGGCATTTTCTGAAATGTGCTGAAAATTGACGGAAGCCTCGCGCGAACCATCGATTTTGAGGTAGCAAATTTTCAGGTTCGAAGGAAAATTCGTAGGAACATTTCGATTTTGAAGCTACAAAGTGTGAAAATTAGCGGAAGTCTCGCACGACATGTTCGCTTTGCTGCGCCCACGTGTCTCGTCTCGAGTCTCTAGTTTTCCTGTGGCCTCGCCGTGTCTATGGGGGAAGCTGCAAAACCTTTCGAAGGTTTTCAAGCAGGTTGTCATGTCAATTTGCGTGGCAGGCGTGGCATTTTGTGACATTCAAACCTGTTTTATACCGTGTCGAAAGTCGTTTTGTGTGGCAGGCGCAATACTTTTGCGTCGTTTCACAAGATGAGTTGCACTTTTCATGGCAGGAGTATCATTTTGGAGATCTCTGTCGTCATTTTGCGTGGCAAGCGCAGCACTTCAGAAGTGTCGCATTGCGTTCCACACTTTACACTTCACACTCCACGCTTTACACTTTACATTCCACAGTCTACACTTTACACTCCACACTCCACATTCCACACTCTACACTTTACACTCCACACCCCGCACTCTACACTGTACACTCTACACTCTACACTCCACACTCTACACTCCACACTCCACACTTGACATTCCACACTCTACACTTTACACTCTACACTGTACACTCCACACTCTACACTCCACACTCTACACTCCACACTCCACACTCCACACTCTGCACCCCACACTTTGCAATTTTACACTTTACACTCCACACTCTACACCCCACACTCTACACTCAACACTGTACAATTCACACATTCTACACTTCTCACACTCTACACTTTTCACTCCACACTGTACACTCTACACTCTACACTTTACACTCCAAACTCCACACTGCTCAGTCCACACTCCACACTTTACACGCCACACTCCTTACTTTACACTCCACACTCCACACTCTACACTTTCCACTCAACACTCCACACTCCACACTTTACACTCCACACACTACACTTTACACTCTACACTTTACACTTTACACTCTGCACTCCACACTTTACACTTTACACTTTACACTCCTCACTCCACACTTACACTCCGCACTTTACACTCCACGCTCTACACTTTACACTCTACACTTTCCACTCTACACTCTACATTCCACACTGTATACTCGTCACTCTACACTCTGCACTCCGCACTCTACACTGCACACTCCACACTTTCCTTCCACTCCAAACTCCACACTCTACACTTTCCACTCCACACCCCGCACTCCACACTACACTCCACACTTTACACTCCACACCCCACACTCTACACTCCACACATTACACTTTACACTCCTCTCTCCACACTTTACACTTCATACTCCACACTTTTCACTCCACACTCTAGACTCTACACTTTAGACGCCACACTTTACACTCCACACTCCACACTCCACACGCTACACCCCACACTCTACACTCTACACTCAACACTCTAAAATTCACACGTTCTACACTTTACACACACTACACTTTACACACTCTACACTTTACACTCTACACTCTACACTCCACGGTTTACACTTTACACTTTACACTGTGCACTCCTCACTCCACACTTCACACTCCACACTCCACACTTCACACTCCACACTTTACACTCCACACTCTACACTCTACACTTTACAGTCCACCCTCTTCCGCATTCCACAGTCTACAGTGCACTGGTACGGTAACACGGGAAATGCAGACTGTTCAAATAACTTGTCTCACAATAGTGTTCGACGTGACTGCATTCGGGTTCGTGGGCTGCATCTTGTTGTTTTTTGGTGATCATGTCATGTTGTATCAAAACATGGCCACAAAAAATTGCATTGACAGTGTACCGTGAATTTGTTTGTCACTAAGGTACCATGATTTCTGGTGCAAACAAAAAAAGTTCCGAGCTTTCAAAGTTTGGTGCAGCGACATGCCGCCAGCCGCCATTGCATATAACGGAACACCTACAGATGGAAAAACTCCAGATCCAATTGTGGATGCCCAGTTGACAACGAAGGATTGGGAAGCAGACAGTTTGATGCGAGTGGGTGAAATGGCATTGGAAAACATGTTCGGTGAAAAGTCCAAAAATTCCACCCGGAGACAAGACCGACAAGACTTGTTTCGCATTTCAGTACCATGTGAATTTTGGTTCCAAGTCAAAGTTGTCGAAGGAGGCGCATTTTGGGACGAATTTTGGAAAATCAATGATGCTCTGGAATTCAACCGCGAGATTCTTCAGGTTGGCAAGACCGCCAAAAGTGCTTTGTTGAATCTATTTGGCAGCGTTGCCCAAGAGAAGGCACGGAAATTGGGATACAAAGTCCATCAAGATTTGATTCGGCATGGCGGCTATCATGTTGTCCACCTGCGCGCAGAACAAGATTGGCGTGTTCACTGCAAAGTTTGGTTTTCGTGGCATGAGAAACGAGACAATTGTATGAACAACACTTTTCAAATTGGAAATGTGTTACTTTCTGAAGGCATTTCTCCAGCTTTGCCAGTTTACTTGGCTACCGGCCTTTCGGAACTTGAAATTCAATCTTTACGTGATCTCCCTAGTATGCAGAACTTCCTAAACATTTACACGGTCGTAACCAAAGGCATGCTGGGATTGCCGCTGGATGTGGGCAACAACAGAGAATATTGGGCTGCAGTGGATTCTATATTTAGCCAAAATGCGGATTGGTTTGTTGGCAATAGCATTTCGACATTTTCTGCTCTAACCATGGAAGTTCGGGCAAGACAAAGGATGCCAGTGTTGGCTTACAATGGGGGCGTGATGGCATTGGAAGTGATGAATTGCATTCGGTCAAACACTTTAACCATGATACCTCCAATGAGGCCAGAAATTAAGTGGTTGTTCACACTTCCTCGAAATGTCGAGCCCAACGACTTGGTCTACAACATGACCATGGTTGCAGTGAAAAGTGCATCTGCGAAAACGGGTCTGATTCCTGTCTGTGTGACAGCAGAGGATCCGAATTCAACAGTTCTTGTCAAGCTCGTCTCCATGGGAGTGCGTGTGATTTACCATAGACCTACATGGCTGGAGAGCGCGGAACAATTCTTGGAGAAGAAAAATGCGAGTCTCACCCAATTGAATGCACTCGTCGCTCAATGGCTGCGCATCGACATTCCGATTCTGGGAATTTTGGATGAATTTGTTCTGTACACAGATATTGATGTTCTCTTTACTGGCGAGATATTCTGGAAAGACCTCTTGGGCAGGAATCATTCCAGCCTGCGTGATTCCTTGCTGCGTAAAATGGTTGGCAGCGGCGTCTTTTTTCAGGATTATGCTCCGACAGGCCACGTTGGGATTCCAAGATTTCTTGGAGTTGCTGGTCGCTGGGGCTCGAAGGTTGTGTTGACCGGCGACGATGACTGCGACTGCGGCGTGATGTTAATGAACTTACGTAACTTACGTGACTCCCATGAGCAGTTCTCGCAGTTTGTTGTGCACAAACGCTGGAAGCAGCTGTTGAATCTAGCCACCGTGCATGGATCTGATCCTTGTATTTACAACACTTTTTATCAGAAGTCCGATTTGCCTCGGATGCTGGTTTGGAAGCCCCAAGCAATGATGGCCAGCGTTGTCCATTTTGAAGGGGTGAACTGCCAAGCAGACATTGCATCTTACCTAAGAAACGGCAGAGCAAGGGCGCTGCCGTACAGACAGAGGGTGGAGGAGTGTTTTGAATTTGAACTTTGTCGTAGATCTTATCTTGAGTTCTGTTCAGACTACAACTCGTACCTGCGATAAAAGCTCTGTTCACGCGTGCCAAGCAGCAATATCATGTCCTTTTCCTTGCAATCATCCTCTGGTCAGGACAGTCCTCAAGGACTTAAGCATACTTAAGCCAATATAGTTTTTGCGGTTTAATAAAAAGTGCCTTGATGTAACGATAAGTTTCCCTGCGCAGCTTTGGTGATGTAAAGTCGTCGCGCATACCAACCCCTAGCTTCCGTGAGCCTCAGGGGATGGGGGGATGCTATTTGGCCCAAAGCTATTTGGCACATCGCCACTTGAGCTGTATCATGTACACAAACCACACAAAACACAGAAATCCCCCACAAACCTGACTGTCACGCATTCATGCTTGGATGGATTGATTGATGGATCGATTGGTAAATCATCGTAGATAGATCCGTCGGTAGATAGGTAGATAGTTACACAGAACATCACAGAACCACGTGAACAAGTGCAAACCACACAAGCCCATTCCACAACAATCCACAACAGCTTTGCACGGCATTTGATCAGCATGCGGTGATGTTTGATGTGTTTCCCATGACGCCGCTGCCTACCAGTGCCTAGTTCTTCTCTGAGGCTATTCATTTCTTTGGCACAATTTTTGGCAATGAAAATGACTCTGGCGTGGCCACCGTGGCCTTCCTTCTTCGTAAGTGTCTTCATGGTGGCTTCTTTTGCTGCCACCTTTGCAGCTTATTATTTGTCCATTGGGCCGATTTGGGTCCAGCTCAGACAGAATCCTGGCCACTCCAACACCAGCAACACTAGCAACACCAGTTACCACATGCTGCAAATGCCGCACATGCCCATTGTCGGGAATCCTGACGAGCTGCCAACCCCATCCACCCCATCCTTATTGGAAACCCAGGTGCGTTTAAATTTGCCATCATTTGACGGAGAGGTGCCTTGTTTGAAGTTTATTCATATCCCAAAGACTGGGGGGACCAAGATCTCTATGCAGGCTCTTGATCACAAGATCCGCTGGGGCATATATGAAACCTCCTTGAAGTGTTCTGACAAAAGAAATTGCACGGACTTTGAAGCCCAGCGAGAATGTTGCTACTCACAGCAAGAAGCGTCGCAAGCGCAGCATCGCTGCAGCATTTGGCATATGCCGCCAGCGGAAGATTCTTTGATTGCGGAGAGTTACGCAGGCTGCCAGACGTTTTGCGTCGTTCGGAACCCTTTCTCGCGCTTCATTAGTGAGTTCAGGTGGCACATGATTTACTGGACCCCCAGAGAGCCGGGTCAGGGGTTTAACTTAACAACACTTTGTTCGCACGATGTCTTCATGAAGTACAGTAAAGAACGAATGCAGCAAGATGCTGCAGCTGTACTGGACTTTACGGATGATTGCCATCGAATGCCGCAATCGAAGTATGTGATTTCCAACGACAAGAAGCACTTCTATTGTAATCACGTGATCCGCTTTGAGAATCTCACAGAGGAGTTCAATGCCCTCATGAAAGCTTACAACCTTTCAGTGCGCTTGGACACGAGCAAAATTAATTCTGTCGAGCAAAGCTGTCAGATTGAACTTTCGCAGGAGCTGAAGATTTGGATTTACAACCGTTACCAGCTGGATTTCAAACTTTTCGGCTACACCAATGGCTCTGCTGGCTGAACGCGTTGAACTTCAGGAGCAACCGTCGCAAAGAACGACCAGGAAGATTGCATGGTCGCAAAGAAGCGCTTCCTCTCTTGGTGAGGTATTCCACAAAAGTAGAGTCGTATTTGAGGCATCCAATTGGTAAACCGTTTTCATACAAGCCATTGATATTGATTAGATCTGATTGGATGCTACATGATGATACCATTGGTTAAAAGCAAAAGCCCATTCTTCCAACCATTTTCACATGGCTGCTGGTTCTTGCAACCGTGGCCTGGGGCCATTGCCGGGGCGGCATGGGCCGTGCCGAAAGATGCATGTGGGGAGGCAGTCTCTGTTTGTCAGGAAAAACAACAGTTTATGGATTTCATGGTCATGTCTAAATCCTTCTTTTGAATATTTGTGGGTGAACAGCAAGTAGTCCTCCTCTGTGCTACCAATGGTTTTCCTCTAGCCTCACAAGGAAAAATTGAAAGGAGGGGCATGTTTTTTTTCATTTTTTTTTGGGGGTCCTGGCTCCTGGTGGCTCCTGGTGGCTTCGTGGCTTCTGTGGCTTCTGTGGCTTCTATGGCTCCTGGCTGGCTCCTATTATCAGTGAAGCATGTTCACCAGGTGCATGTTGTGCATTAGATACACATCCATCTATCTCCATCTCCATCTCCATCTCGATCTATATCGATATCGATATCTATATCTATATCTATATCTATATCTATATAAACCTATCTATGTCTATCGATGTCTATCTATGTCTATATCTATGTTTCTATCTATGTCTATATCTATCTATATCTATTTAAATCTATCTATATCTACATCTATATCTATATCTACATCTACATCTATCTCTATATCTCTATCTCTCTATCTCTCTATCTCTCTATCTCTCTATCTCTCTATCTCTCTATCTCTCTATCTCTCTATCTCTCTATCTGTCTATCTATCTTTCTATCTACCTATCTATCTATCTATCTATCTATCTATGCGAATGGGAGCTAGGCTACAGCATCGTATATGTTCCCATGTAAATATCCCCTATCCTTCCAGTACCAAAGGGTCATGTTGCCCCTTTGGCTCAAGTTACCCAAACTGCAGGTTCCCGTGAAAAGGACTTACATGCCGAAGTTGCGATCCCGTCGTCGTGTGTGAAGACTGAGTAACACAACACCCACCAAAAGGACATATCGGAGAAAGAACCTCCGATTCACAGGTTATCAGCCGTAGGACTCCTACGGAGCCTACGAGCGGGTAGCCGCGGACCTTACAGATGAATGAACAGGATAGCAGCGATAACGCATTTTCTTTCTCTGGACATGCCGTCGCACCAGCTGCCGGCACGCAGTCAAATTCTTCACAGAGTATCGACACTGGTGGAAGCGAAACCTCTCAACTGAGACCAAGCCTACCCAGACGACCTCTGGTTGCTCCAAGAGGGAGACAAATTTCGACAATGCAAGCGATTGAAGATAGGGACAGCACACCTGGAAAGAGAAGATCATCTGCACGACAATCGTCGCCTCCGATGACTCCAAGGACTAAGGCAAAGCCTACATCATCGAATCCGCCTTCACCGATTCAAGACGCTACTCCATCAGGGACAGGATCTTATCAACGAGTGAACGCCCCATCAAGTGGTAGCGACATCTTCACTGCCTATCAGAGTGAATTAGCTGAATACAAGACATCACTGGAAAAGGCTGCTGAGGAAGAATCCGTACTTCAGGCAAGATTGACTGAGACGGCTGCATATGCCTATCAACAATTTAATTTCCTGGAAAGCACCACTCATCAAGAGATGATGTCGATGACTGGACAACTCCAGATGCTGAACTTTGAGTTACAGGCTGCACAACAAGAAGACGAAGGTGCAACCTACAGGATCGAAGAGTTGGAAAGGTATCAGACTATGTCGAATGAAGCTGCATCTCATTTGGAATTTAGATATTCTCAACTACGTTCGGAATTCAATGAACAAATGGGACAAGCGAATGCAATTATGGTACATGTGGGCGCTGATGCGAATGCTCACATCAATCAACTCAGACTGGAACTAGAAAACGCAGAGATGAACGCAAAGCAAGAAGCTCTGGCAGTCGGCTATGCTAACGACCAGACATGTGCTTTACAGATCGAGATGCTCGAGGTTGCCAATCAGAACCAGACGATGAAGCACACCATGTCTATGAACGTTAGACGACTGGAAACTGAGCTCGATGCTGCTGACATGAAGAGGGATGAGATCATGAAGGAGTTCCGTAGTAACATAAGATCTGAACATGACCGTTATGCAGAATGTGAACATCATTTAGCTTTGGAGGAATCACGACTTCGACTGCAGGTGATTCACAATGAAAACTTACAATCTCGACTAGTGACGTCTGAGAGCAAGGTTTCTGAAGAATCTCTAGCTGAATCAAGTGGCATGCGGGACATGAGGATAATGGGACTACGTTCGGAACTGCACATGAAACAAAGTCTTTTAGATCGAATGCAACATCAACTGACTGAATCGAAGAATCAGTATCATGAACTTTCCTGTCAACAAGCCAGAAGATCCTCGCCAAGCAGATCACCGCATGGAGGATCACAACATGAGATGTACATGCAAGCTGTACGTGAACGTGACAGCCTGAAGGAATCCAAGGCTGAAGTTGACAAGATGTACTTACAAAACAGGGCTGAACTCATTGAGACTGAGAACCTGCTCAAGACATTCCAGAAACATTTCAATGAAACTGGTAAGAAATATCAAGATGCTCTGGACAAGATCGATCACATGAGTAACAACCCGAATGTGACGAGTAACTTGTTCGATGATTTGCATAATGAAATCAATGACAGGGATACAGCTATTGCTCGCCTTCATACTGAAATTGAAGCCCAAAAGGATTCTCTTGAACGTGCTCACAGGGATGCAGGCCGGCCGCTCCATCAAGATGTTGAACGATAGAAGACTCGTGATCAAAGGAGCGACTGACTATTCCATTCCTGAAAGCCACTTGACTGAGATGCATCATTCGGCTAATGAACGTTTTGCCGAAGTAGAAGAGATGTCGAGCACCATCGCTGCCCTGAAGCTGGAAAACCAAGCTGCTTCTTCTTCTTCATCACTGAACAGACCGGCTACGTTACTTGGGTACCCCAGTAATGCCATGCCTCGAAATGAATGTGAAGAGAAGTGTGCCAAATTGAAAGCAGAGTTGGACGAGATGAAGCAAGAGAGGAACGCTGAAGTTCGAAATCTTCAAGATGAATTAAGGAAGATGGAAGATCGGAAAGACTATTACAAGAACAACTTCTCTCAAGCTGAAGATCGTGCCAACGATGAAGAGCAGGAATACCGAGCAGAAGCTGAAGCCTTCGAGAAGCTCAGGAACGAGTACAACACCAATGTCAAGGAGTTGGAGAACCTTGAGAAGGATAGATCTAAGTCGTCCGTATCTCTAAGGGAAGCTGAAAAGATCAATCTCCAACCTTGGCCCAAGACCACTGAACTTTCATCCTGGAAGGGAAGTGTCGTTCATGAAGTTTGTGTTGCAAGTGGAGATCGAAACTATGAAGATTGGAAAGCATGGCTAGCTCCGTGTCTTGCGGACCAACCGGACTTGGAGGCTCTGGCCAAAGCACCCGATGTGAGATTCCAATCCATTGATGCCAAGCTCTCCAATGCCTTGAGGAAAGTCATTGACAATGCTGGGGACAAGTCCATGCAAGTGAAGTATGACATGTCCATGAAGAACCAAATGTATGGGAGGAGTGGGTGGGGACTTCATCAAGGGACGAGAACTATTCGCAATGGTCTTGATTAGCTTCAAGTCACCTGACCATACTGAAGTTCTCTACAACGCCCATCATTTTTACATGTTCAACTACTATGGAGATGACCAACTTGAGGCCTTCTACAACAAGTGGCTTGATATCATATACAACATGAAACATGATGATCTGCCTTCTGCAAACTCCCTGCGTGACACATTGTTCCGGAAGATTGAACATTCAAAGCTTATGTCTTTTGATATCAGCCGATACCGTACCTATGATGAAGGGCATCCTGAAAAGACCTATGAATTCCTGATCGGCATGATCAAAGGATACATAGCACGAGGAAAGCAAGAACGACTGTTGAGAGATAGAGAACGCGGAGTGAAAGTGTCATTGTCCTCTAACAAGACAACACCTGCTCTGGAAGATGCAGACAAGCCTGCCGCTCCCATCAAGACCAAGAAGGAGAATGAAGCAGCTGCATCGTCTACTGGTGATCCTCCCAAACGACCTAAAGCAAAGGCGAAGAGTGAAGCTGCATCAGTACTCCCAACACCTTCTCCGAAATCCCATGCCGACAAGAACAACAAGAAAGGCAAAGGTGGGAAGGGGAGATCATCTTCACCCGTTGACAAGAAGAAGATTTTCTGCAATTACTTCTTCAACAAGGGGGGATGCAACAAAGGTGACAAATGTCTTTACAGTCATTCTCAGAAGGTCTATGATGCCAAGATGAAAGGTAAGAAAGGTAGAAGCGGAAGTCGAGATTCATCAAGAGGGAAAAGTAGAGGAAGTTCATCTTCGGCTGGATCCAAAAAGAAGATATGTTGGAATTGGCAAAAGGGTACCTGCACGTTCGGAAACAAATGTAAATTCCTACATGCAGAACAATCGCCTTCAGCATCATCAGAAAAGACCAGCAAGAAGACACCAAAGAAGAAAGCAACTCCCATTACCATTGATTCCTTCTTTGATAGCGACAATGAAGACGCCATGGATTATACCTCACCGAGGATAGCCAGCGCAAAGAAGTCTTCTGATGTTCGCAGGATCTCATTTGAACTGGAACCTGATGCGCACGAGATTGCCATAGAGAACTACCAGGAGGGATTACCCAAACGTATGTATCGTGACCCCAACAAGCAATATGTCTTCTGGAAAATCGATGATTTGACCGATGATCAGTCCAAGTCCGACAACACCCTTGGTTCAGTTCGAGCACGGGCCAAAGCTATCATCATGGATAGATGTGGACTTCATCGTTTCGTTGATGAAGTTAGAATCATCATTGGCCCCAAATTCGACATGTTGATCAAACTGGACGATGATCATGATGACTTGACTTTTGTTGAAGAGCTTGTTGAGCACGAAGTTGGAAAATCCCTCATAAAGTCCAAGAATATGATGTGCATTTCATTACCAGTACAAGCCAAAGATCGTAGATTCATCCTGGATTCTGGCAGCGGACACGACCTGATCTCCGCAAGGAAAGCCAAAAGGACGAGCTTGAAGCAACGAACTTGTGATCCTATCATGTTCCACACCGCCAATGGTTCAACTGCTACTCAAACGGAAGCGGAGATTGACCTGGGGACCTTTGATATGACATCCCATGCTTATGTATTGGACGACACTCCATCTGTGATGTCTCTTGGGAAACGATGCATGGAAGAGGGATACTCCTTTGTATGGCCATCAGGTAAGATGCCTTTCATGATTACGAAGGATGGAGAACGCATCGATCTGACAATCCATGACAACATCCCCTATGTTGATCTTGGAACATACGAATGCACTCCTCATGAATGCCATCATGCATCGAAGATCAATGACCTACTGGTACATGCTCAAGATGAATTCAGTGAACTCAATGACAGAGATGATGTAGGTCAACCCTCACGAAGAATCTATCTCGATGGAGAGAGTGGTCTTGAGACATTGGCTGAGGATCACAATTGTTCCCGACATGTCAAGAAGCTCAAAAAGAAGAAGAAAAGAAGAGCCACGAACCGGCGAAAACATGCGGCAACTCCTGGAGAAGAAGAAGAACCACCTGAAGATGGCGAATATGAACCCGGAACTCCGTATGACGGACCTCCCGGTGATGAGACCGACTTTGAAGATGATGGTCATGGTGCTCCTGAAGACGCCGCTGAAGGTGATGAGGATGACATTGAGATCGATGTTGTCGAAGGTGAATCCAGGGTAGCCAAAAGGGGAACACTCAAGAGAGAAGCTAACAGCTTGAATCACAAATTGACCCACAGATACAGGAATCCATATTGCGACTCATGCATTCGTGCAAAGATGAAACACTTCAAGACTCGTCGTGGTGCCTACAAAAGGGAACTCAAGAAGTTTGGCGACCTCATTATAACTTTGATGCGGTGGACACATCCAAAGTCCATGATGACGTATTGGTCCTCGAGAAGGAAGTGCTGGTTGTCAGAGACTGTTTTACAGGAATCATTGGTGCTTATCCATCTGACAGGATGACCAAAGACGATGTAGTCAGAGCAGTGAAAGTTCATCGGCGCCAAGAAGGTCAGACAGGCTTACTCTGATCATGCTCCTCAGTTCATTGAAGCTATGAATGAGATGAAGATCCCAATTGACCATTCGTTGCCTGGGAGACCTCAAACCAATTCAATCGCCGAAAGGACAAACCAATTTATCCTCACAGCTACTTCTACATGTCTGTTGGAAGCTGGATTACCACCTTGTTTCTGGAGAACAGCAATCCTTTGTGTATGTCATCTACTTAACGTAGAACCCAACGATGATGAATTGAGCGCTTGGTGCAAACTCCACGGATCTGATTTTGCTGGCAAACTCATTCCCTATGGTGCTCGTGTGAACTACAAACCTCCAAAGACCAGAGAAGCAGGACAACTTCATAAATTTGGACCTGACTCTATTCCAGGAGTGTTTGCAGGATATCACATTGGTCCAGGGATGCATTGGTCAAGACAATACAAAGTATGGCCTCTGAGTGAATTCGTACATCAGAATCTTGGTGACGATGCTAGCAAACCTGAACACCGTCTTCTCAAACCTCATTTGACTGAAAAGGTCGAGATGGTTACTCCATTGACATTTCCATGCAAGCAAGAGTATGAGAGGGTGAACACTACCTTGGAAGGAATGAAAGAGAGAGAACTCCTCGATGGCGATCCCTCCAAAGTGCCTCATGGAGATGATGAAGAACAAGACCATGATGAAGACGATGATGAGCTTGATGACGGAGATGACGGTGGACCTGGACCAAGTGGTGGAAAAGTTTCAAAGAAGCCTCTTGATGACTCAGAGGATATCTTCGACAAGGATAAAGATCCAGAAGAGATGACTCTCCAGGAACTCATCGACGCCCAACCGGATCATTGGAAATCGGGCAAAGCTGGAGATGGGAAGGTATACCTCAACGATGATGGTGAGAAGGTCAAGTTGAACGTCAAGGGTTACCCATACAAGATTGGAGATGACGGTAGACGAATGTTCAAAACGTCATTGCGTCCCAAAGAGACCTACTCTCCTGAAGAATGGCGCAAACTCTCTCAATCTGACCGGAACACCATCCCCAAATCCGAGAAGAAGAAGTTGGAGAAGAAAGAGGCCGATGACAAAGCCAAAAGATTGGTCGAAGAAAAGAAGAAGAAAGCATTGAAGAAGGAGAAGAAAGATTCAAAGAAAGACAAGGACGAGCCGAAGTCCAAGGACGATGAAGGAGGTGATGAAAGTAAGAAGGATGATCCTCATTCAAAGTCAAAGAAATCCGATTCAGGTGTTGGTGAAGTTGTGAAGAACAAAGTCACGTTACCTATCACATGTACAAGTACATATCTTGACCTGTACGACATAGTCGATGATGACGATGTCCATGGAAAACGTTACATTGATTGTCGAAAAGTGAAGAGGAATGCTGATGCTAGTCCATGTTCCGATGCTTCTACTGATGTCCCGGACGATGAGGAATATCTCACTGAATGGGATGAATGGTCGGAGGTCGAGAAAGGACGTGGCCCAAAAGCATCGTGGAGTGGTGAAGTTTGGAGCACATTGTCAGGTGAGATTTCAAGATTCTCCTTGGCTACGCCAGGCGAATCGACAATGATCAAGAATGGCAAGTGTGTTAATGTCAAGGACGTGAAGAACATAGCCACTGATGATGATGAATACATTGCATTCCCAACTATGCCGTGTACATCTGCGTCCAATCAAAGTCACCGAACCAAGATATCACCTGGAGGCCTTGGAAGTAAGCTCTTCAATGCCATGGTTTCACGACCTGTTGGCAGAGCTGAAATTGAGTCCAATCCAAAGGCTAAAGACTCAATGCTGAAGGAGTGGAAAGGTCTTCGTGATCAAGAAGTATTCGACTTTACAATGGTTCGTGAATATGATGATGTTGTCGCAGAGGCCAAGAAGAACAAGAAAGAAGTTCATATGGCCAGAGTCCATGGCATATGTGTCGAAAAGAATTACCAATTGTCCGAGGACAATCCTGGTCGAAAGTTCAAGGGAAGAGGCGTTCTACTGGGCAACCAGGTGAAGAATCAACATTGGGAGGCAGCATTCTTTCAAGATCTGGGAAATTCCCCTGCTTCCTTCGAAGCCTCACGATGGGTTGATTTCTACGGATGTCTTCCCGGACACGCAGTCAAGCTTGCAGATGCGATTCAGGCATACATCCAGGCCAAGTTGAAGGGACGTTTGTGTTGGGTGGAATTACCCACCGATGCATGGCCCCCTGAGATACAGTACTGGAAGTTTCGTCGCCCTGTTGTAAGACCCGACAAAGCCCTGTATGGACATCCTGACTCAGGCACGATGTGGGAACAACATAGTGACAAGAAAGTCCAAGAAATTGGTTTTAAACCCATTGGAGAGGAATGGCCTTCTATGTATTTTCAAGATGAGCTCAAATTGCTGTTGGTAATCTATGTGGATGATCTTAAGCTTGCTGGGCCCTCCGAAAATCTGGCCAAAGGTTGGGAAATGTTGCGCACAGTTCTGCGCATTGAACCCGAAACCGACCTGGGACTGTACTTAGGATGTGTTTTATCCCAAGGTGAAACCCAGTTACATAATGGTAAGAAAGTCAAGACCATAACTTATAACATGGAAGGATTGTTAAAGTTATCGGTGGAAAAGTATCTTGACATCATTGGCAAGGACACAAAATTGAAAAAAGTATCAACTCCAAGCCTTCCAGAGGAAACGAAAAGCAGCCCGTATCGAGCTCCTTCCGGTGGAAAACGCAAAGTTGAGTGTCCTTGGTGTGCACATTCCTTCGATCCAGAGATGCCTGTTCTCTCCGAGACTGGCAACTCACGTCCTGGCCAAGACAGTGAGTCACTGAGCCGAGGGAATCTAGCTCCGCATGCAGCTAGTGTGCTTATGAAGCTGTTGTATGCAGCCCGCATTGCGCGGTTTGACCTTTTGAGATCCATCAATGCATTGGCGCGTAATGTGACCAAATGGACAAAGGATGATGATGCCCGTCTTCATCACCTAATGTGTTTTGTTAATTCCACATTGTCCCTCAAAATGATAGGATGGGTCGGAGACAAAATTGAAGATTTATCGTTAGGATTATTTGCAGATGCGGATTTCGCTGGATGTGCCCAATCCTTGAGATCAACTTCAGGATCGCACTTACAAGTCCAAGGTAAGCCCACAAGATTCCCACTTGCTGGTGGAAGTAAGCGACAAGGGTGTGTTAGTCATTCAACCCCCGAAGCTGAAATTGTGGCTGCAGATACTGCACTTAGGACTCTAGGAATCCCCGCATTAAGTCTGTGGAAGGTCTTAGCCAAAGTTTTTCCTCAACTCCTGTTTCATGACGATAATCAAGGTATGATTGGTGTTGTCAGATCAGGACGGAACCCAACCATGCGTCATTTGGAGCGCACACATGGTATTTCCATTGCCTCCATGCATGAACATTTCCAAAAGGATCATTTTGTATTGATCTATGAAATTACAGCCAAAATGGCAGCAGATATCCATACTAAAGGGTTCAAGAATCCCATGGCATGGAAGAAAGCTTGTATGCTAATCAACTTGTTGGAGCCTCAGGACTTGCAGAGTAAAGAAGTATTGGACATGTTGCAGCCAAGCACCGATGTCGATATGACTACTCGCCAAGTTTTCCAATCAAAGACTGAGGATATCCCGAACTTCCCATACACAGAAACCCCTATCTTGCCGAAAGAAGTGTATAGGAAAGGTTTGACTAGTAAAGAAAAGCTGCAATACTTGCCAGGTATGGATCCCATTTTTGTCGTCAAACAACCGGTGTTTTATCGTCCCAAGCCACCCGGCTTGATCGTGCCGCCAGATGTGTTGAGATCCACATGGGTTCTTCTCAATGGTGCATGGACAAAGGTCGAACACCGTGCTTCTCCACCAGAGCAGGCTATCAGATTTGATAAGTGGGTTGAACGAGCGTGTTTTCAGTATCATTCGCCCAACAAGCAGCCGTTGATCCCGGACACTGTTTCACAATCCGTTTCAACGACTTCGACCCACCGGGTGATGTCGTCAAAGCACGTGCATGCCCCGCCTGCCCACTCGAGATCACTACGTGACTCGTGTGCGTCAACACCACACGACCGTGTACAGCATCCGACCGACTCACCAATGCTGATGTTCTCGGTTGATGCCTTGTTTTTAGATGCACAGACATCACCGTCTCAACACCCGAAATCCATTCACCAGTGCCTTCAGCCAGCCACACGTGTGATCAATACGCTTATGCGCCTTGTTCATGGGGGGAGTGAGGGTGAAGGATGGCATTCGCACAGTGACAAGGGGCATCCACAGTCCACTTCAACACCTGGCTTATGTCATAAGCATCCGGAATCAGACATCAATGATAATATTCCGCATGTAAAATCCACTCGAAAATCCCATGTGTTAGATAAGAAAAATGAAGACCATTGGCAGTGGGATGGGAAAGAGACATCGATCCGAATTCACAAAACGCCGAGACGGCAGAACTTTGTACCACAGGATTGCGAAGACTGTCCCTGTGACCCTAGGATCATATGTGATGAGAGGGAAACTGAACAAAAGTTCAAAACTAACACTCGAGTGATCAAAGACATATGGAGATTCAAGGGCGACAATCATGAATCAACAAACAAGTTGAATGAATTTTGGACAGGAAAATCGACATTCAAGGTGCTCGCCAATGCCGAAGTGATCGGTGGAGATAAGAACTGTAAAGTGAGTCAGGGAGTAATCACGCTCTGCACCAATTGCAACGACTTGAATACTGTCCCCATCACTGATATTTTTGTCCCTTATCAATATCACATTGAAGTAGGCAAACATGAGGTTGACCATCCCAAAGTGTCGATAATCCTATGGAGAGAAAAGAAGAATAGAACTTTGGAATTTCAATTTTCCAAATCACCTTGTGACTTGATGACATCAAAGTATGCAAAGTTTTCCCTAGCAATCAATCTGATCGAAGTTCCTCGAGCAGTCCCATGCTTCGTCTTGTTATGTTCGGAAGAGAGAAACTGGTTTACGTTCTTGCAGAACAAAATGAAGGAAGAAATAAAGTTTCATGTCGTACCAATCACTGAAGATGACGACATGCTCTCTCCGTACGGAATCAGCAAAGCAAGGCGATGTCTTCGGACCAAACTCGATTCAGTGTTCTCTGCAGGTCCATGTACAGGAGGTTCACCATGGAACCGAATCAACCGGTGGGTAAGCGAAGCAACGACACAACTCATCGAAGCAAAGAAGCAGATCTTCTGGGCGATGTGGGAAGTGTTCGCATCAGTGCTAAGTGAACTTATCAATATGGGATCACCAGCCTTGCTTGAATTGCCTAGAGGTTGTGACTATTGGAAGGACCGTAGAATGACAGACCTTGTGGAAGGAACCGTATCTCATGAGCACAAATTTGATGGATGCATGTATGGCTTGAAATCACAGTTCCAAGAAACTCCCAAACCAATCAAGAAACCATGGAAGATTGTTACGTGGGGGGTGTCTTTTCCGAAGCTTCATAGAAGATGTGATCGCCGTCATGGCCATGTTGAATGTGCCGGTAGGGAAACTCGCATTACTCAAGTGTATACCAAGTGGATAGCCAAGATCATCATGAATGGAATCAATGATCATGTAACCAGGAACAGTCCATTTGTGAACGTCAAAGTGACGAAACGTTGGAAACCTCTTGCATTTGATGAACAACTGAAAGCTGAAATGTCTCGTGATTCCGAGAATGTCCGCAGTCACCCAATCAAGTCGGTGGCAACATCCGTTTGTGCTATTCGGGAGCTCGACGCCATTGACCATTCGTTCGAGCGATCGCTACTGCACTGGTGCCTTTCGAGATTGACATCAACTTCGGTTCTTTCTTCGTGGCACTTTTCATTTTCGTGTCGACCGCTTTCTGAATTCGACTCCGACTGGTTGTTACGCGTCCTACGGTCCGTACAACTATTTCCGTTGCTCGAGTTGTTGTTACGCGACCTACGGTCCGTACAACTTTCTTCTGTACAAAGCGCGATGACCGAAGCCAATGATCTGAACTCAGTAGGACAATTCTCAGGAAACCGAATCACCGTTGCACAACGAGTGCTGAAGGGATTATCCGAAGGAACCATTGCAGCCAAGACTCCATCACCATTCCGAAACACCCGAGGCTCAAACTACCGCCTAATCTCAGATGAGGACACAGCCAATCAATGGATTAGATTTGGCATGCCACCTGCAGTAGTCTACTCAGCTTACTTTGCGAACACCAGGCACACCAATGAAGCAACTGCGGAAGCCCTGGAGGTCGCCTACAAGTTGTTGCAGAGAGCGCAGGATGCTGAGAAGAAATGTTCCGGATGGGAGTTTATATCAAAAGGGTCGAGATTCGTGAAGGTCTTCGCCAGCAAATGCCCACATGAAGATGCAATGATGGGACGCTTCATGGACAAGGAGATCTACGACAGGCTTGATGAACTCTGGATAGTTTTGTCCAAAGGACATTTTCCTGAACCTTTTGATGATCAAACTACTGCTGCAGAATCTGAGGCAAAGATCCGAAATATGAAACAATTATATCGAGGAACTCCATCATTCAACACAGATCCAAGTGCGACATCATGGCTAGCTGTGACAAGAACCGCCGAGTACTTCAAAGTCATGGATGAACTGACCAAGGTTAATCCGAAGTCTCCATCTGACAATGATAGCTATTTGGCGGCAATGAAGCACATGGTTGAAATCCAGATGAGACACTTAGGACATGCGTCGAGATATCACAATGAGCAGACACCATCGAATCAGATCATCTTGCAGGATGTGATGAAGGATGTGATTGCTTTTGAAACCAACCAACCGAGAGGAAGGAGTGCAGCCCAGAATCACTTCTTATGTTTGTTGGCCCTTGGCACGACACTCCAAAAACACAAGACCAGCGCTCGAGGAGATGGGAATTTGTCGAAGATAGCAACCTTATCCGAGATCCAGTTCTCGATCCTCAAAGCCTTTGACATTCCTCAGGGAATCCTGATTGGACAGGGTTACAATGTCTCGATTGCCGATGAAGGAGCCAGATACACTGAGAAAGAAAGGCGTCATGCTTGCCACAGTTCCCTCAAAGATTTCACAACCTCAATGACCGAGACTCAAGCTGGAACAGGTGGCGACATGCACAACTTTGACAACTGGGATGTTCCCTTGACCTTCAAAGATGGACGACCACCCGACGAAGTCGACTTCTGGAACAATGAGGAACCTTCATGGGTCAATGATGATACATCAACTGGACCAAGCGCCCAGAGTGCGTCCGCTCCTCCGGAGGGACCACAACCACAGGCATCGCAACAATCACAAAGTTCGAACATTCAGCCGAAGAAGATGCCAAGGTCATCAACTGGCGGAGGTGCATCTTCGTCGACCCATGCAGCTTTCCGATCTGGACCAGGCGCGACACCTCAAGATCATGCCGAACCAGAGAAAGGTGAAAATTGGATTCCAACTGAAGACTGGATGAAGAGGAGAAAACCTTCAACTGTGGAAGTGCGACTCCATGCTGCCGAAGACTATGCACATGAAGAACAGAGAATCGCATTCTTGCGATCTGGCAGAGATTTCGTTCTTTCCACCATAGAGGGCCCTCACACCACTCACAAATACGGAACCAACTTGATCTGGAAACAATATTTGAGAAGATTGACATTTCATGCTGCTCTTGCTTTCAATATGTTGACCGAAGGACAACTTGATTCCCACATGATCAACGAGAGTGATTACGAATGGTTGAAGCTCTATCACCATATCATCACGTCCACAGAATTTGTCAGGTGCAAAGGATACCCAGTGACGGAGGTCTTAGCTATGTTGACATTGTGCATCGAAGATACGGTGGAGGGCGAAATTCGAAACAAGCTCAAGAAGTTGGGAAACAAGATTGGACAGTTCATCATCGGGAAGCCTTGGATGGATCGATGGGACGAATTGGGAGGACAGGTGAGAAACAACAAGGCTCTCATCTTGACGGATCTGACCTACCAAACGAGATCTAGCTCGAGAGTTGTCAACGACATTGAGGCTGGGCTCAACAACATGGGTCTTTCATCCATCAAGGTGTACCAACTTCCCTATGAATCCCTGGAGAAACCCGAGGAATTCTTGAAATTGGCAACGAACGCATTGACTTTCCTACGAACCAATACTGCAACATTCTCAAGTGCGACGGTTCACGTTTGGATATCTTTCGCATCATTGCTCAGAGGACAAAATCGCATGTTGATGCCAAATGCAGACTTCATCGTCAAGTTGGCGGGAATCATCACAGAGATCAGCCAAGAAGCACCTCTTCCAATTTTTGTCAACATTCTGAAAGACGCCCGGTTTCTTGGGTCCCAATCTTCGATTGTATCCATTGCCGAGGAGTTCGCAAGAATCTTGAAAGAAAAGGGCATCATTCACTCCACCAATGAAAGATTCTGGAAACAGATATATGCGTGTGGACGCGAGCCTTTCTATTGGAAAGAAGGTGAAGGCAAGGAAGTCATTTGGGCCATGCTTGAAAAGTCACTGATGCGACAGAAGGTCTTCTTACATTGTGCCATGGATCATGATACAGTACATGACCTGAATGAAGAATGTGTCCAATGTGAAGAACACCGGATTTGACATTGAAACCATCAAACGATGCACAGAACATCCACGAATCGTTCCCAGCATTCGTACTGGAGACACAAGAGATGCTCAAGCTGGATCGGCAAACATCATTGGAGGAATGAGCCACATGAAGGATTCGGTCCAGAGAAAAGCATGGTCAGACATCCGACGAGGAGTATTCACCCCGGAGCCCCTGACAGATGTGGATGAGCATTGGGTTGAAGTGACCGAAGATTCCGAACTGATGTGCGATGTGCGCAAAGGTTTTCACCAAAATGATTCTCGAATGAGCACCTGCACTGAGAATCGCACAAGATGTCTGAATTGCGCAAGAAACTGGACAAGGTCGGCAATCTACGGAACTGAAGCCATCGGGATGGATGAGTTTTCACAGGATGCACGAGTAGCTGCAAGATTGCTCAACATCTACAACGAATGCGTTGACTGGAGGGACATGGAAGCCGAAAAGGACCTCCGTGGATTCTTGGTCACAGCAACACTTGCAATGCTATCAGGATACAAGACGACCAGCGACGTGCTCAAGCAGGTATCACATCGAGGTGCCATCCGCATGCCAGCATACATGGTGAAGGGAAAATGCAGACGAGACCTGTTGCCCCAATTCACTGTGCAACGTGAAACACGAACGGAGGAATGTGGAGGTGGTACACGCAGAATGCGATGGTTTTACAGACTGCTTTGGGATGGTGGAAACGTCGCCTATCATGACTACATGAAGACCGTATTGACCAAGGAAGAGGTCGAATCAATGTTCAATCCAACGGCGACAGCTGAGTACATCGGCGACATCTTCGAATTTTGGCTTGGGATGCTTCACCTGGGCATTCAATTCCCTACAATGTTTGGTGGATGGGGGGCAAACCTTGACAGTTGCCTCGCAGGACTGGAAGAATCATTCTGGCTCTACAGCAGTTCATGTCGACCTACCGACACCATCAACACGAAGCGAAACCGCTCCAGGAAAGCATACATAAGACTTTTTCTTTCAAACCGGGGTTGCAAACAGCAACCAGGGTTGCCAAATTTCAGTGGCCATCACTGTGATGGCTAGCAGTAGCAGTGGGAGCTTCTCCCTTCAATAGGGCACTGACTGCTACCCTTCGCTGCATGTTTGCTTCCTCAGAGCTCTTCTCACGGTAGCCCCTTGAGAGATCAAGCTGATCGACAAGACTGCCTTAGGTAGCCCCTTGAGAGATCAAACTGATCGAGGAGACTGCCTTTTCGATAGTCAGACGATAAGGCTGATAGACAGTACTTTTAAAGGGGACCAGTAGGTTCATAGACAAGATTAATATTTTTTGAAACGTAGCTAGGTGGGGAGTTTGGTAGCAATCCATAGTTACATGAAATTTTGAATTATCATGTCTTCAGACATAGCTAGCTGGTGGGATATTTTGCAATAGGGCGGTGGAAGAAAAACAAGAAACCCACACGATGATTGGACATTTTGCTGACAACCAGGTGGCTAATTAATCTGTTCACGGAGGTACTAGGTTTATAGTCGTGAATGTTACGCCAAATCTTTCCATGTAAAGGTACAAAATATGAAAGATTAACAGCTATACCTTCCGTTCAAAGCAGTTTTAAGCCGACCCCGTGTGGCCACGGTATTGCTCAGGGAAGCCTCACAGCTTCTTGGTGCTGCGGGCATCAGTGATGACAGTTTTTTAAAGCAATGACAGCTTAAAGCAGCAGAAAATGATGTTAGAAGGAAGTTTTTGGGCAGGTTCTTTTTTCGCTTTCAGACAAGACTCGCCACGGTTTGAACTGCGGTTTCTGCCATGAAGCTTCGAAGCGTATCGTTCTTGAGTGATGATGGGGGGCAAGACCGACCCATGGAGTGCTGCCCTCATTTTCTTTGCTGGTGGTGCCAATGTTTCTTGAAATTTATTTTCCAAAACTTATGATGCTAGCTGCTAGCTGCTAGCACCTGTGGTTGAATCATTTGTGATGCCAGCGCCTCTGTTTGAGTCGTTGTGAAGGTGCAAACATGCTGCTGAGCCCGCGCAACAGAGGATGCATGCTGCCCGGGTCCTGGTTTTGCCCAGTGGTGAAACGAAGGAAAACCATATTGGCTATAGAGGTTGGATTTCTGCCTGCAAAATTTCCCATTGTGCGGGTTGAGGCGCACCACACTGAGAAGTTTTCTCCGACGGATCGCTGGCCTTTGTTTGGGGAGAAGGGGTTCTGGACGGAGTTAGATGATGTAGCTTCGTTTCAACCTGTGCAACGCCTTCCTCAAGCATCTTCAGTCAACATGAAATTGGAACCTCAGCTGCTAAGTTGTCACGGCATATGCATGCTGTTAGGAATTTTCATTTTCAATCATTAGTATTTCTTGTTTGTCACTTGGCTTTACATGCCATGCGTGTTTTCTGTGAGGTGCCTCCCAGAAGCAAGAAGGTGCTGAAGGGTAAACTCAAGACCAAAACCAAGAAACTCCAGACCAAGCCCATCTGGCGGAAGTCGTTTGGCTGTGTTCGTTGGGGTCCGAGAGATTTTCGAAACCATATTGCGGTTTATTTTCAACAGTGTTTGGTGGGTATTCTATTATCCGCCCAGGTTTGTTTGGGGCAACGCAGAGAGCCAATACAGGCTACCTGTCAGTGCGAGGGTGCCAGGCAGGGAACAATCATGGTTTGTTCGAGTGGGTCTTCCGGTTTATCAGCTGTCGCTTTTGCAGGACTTGGCGAACCAAATTTATTGGTGGGAAGATTTTAGCAAAGCTTGCCGGCAGAACAAGATCAAAAAGGGTACCAAGCTCAACCCTGAAGTGGCAGAATTTCTGTGTGGAATCTCGGTCGAAATGGGTGCAGTCCCAAAAAAACGGGTTGCAGCAAGTGCCATTGTCAAAAGATTGCAGCTTAATAACTAGTGCATTCAACAAGCATCGGGTTTGGAATGAATTTCATTTGCTACCCAGGACTTCCACGTGGCTGGACCTTGCCCAAGCAGGGTGCAGTTTCCAAAGCGCAGTTCAGGAATCTGTTTCCTTGCCACAAGCGGCTGGAGGCTTGGATGCTCACTGAATGTTTCGATGTGATTCTGTTATCCGCCAAAGCCGCGCAGGCATCCGGCAAGCTGCTGCCAATGATAAGTTTGTTTTCTGGTGTGGGTGGCCTCGAACTGGGACTTGGCGAGTGGGGGTCTTATTAAACAGAATAAAATTCCAACATGAGTGAAACTTTTAAATGCTAGTGGTTCACCCCTTGCTTTGCTAAGGTATGCAAGGCCTACCGTGTATGTGGCAGCCTTGGTTGTAGTAGATGATTGGGCAGTCTTTTGTCTCGTGATGGCAATGGTTGACGCTCGATGGCTGGTTCGCTATTGGATGTTTTGCGCGAGCTTTTTTTCGCAATAAGGTTGAAGCAGATCTCTACTGCCAGAGTGTGCTGCGGGCCCGAATGATGGATGGTTTGTTGCCAAAAGCTCCAATCGAAAGTGACATTCTGAAGTTCCATCCCACTGGCCCCTATGCGGACAGTGTTGGCTTGACAGCTGGCTTTCCGTGTCAAGTGTTTTGGTTAAACAAATTTTAGCATCACATTTTCTATTGACAGGTCTTGGGTTTATTTTTCAGTTGCCATCCCAGATTTCAGAACTTGTTTGTTGCTTGTGACTTTTGGCTTGCTAAGGGCATTTGCCAGGCAGGAGCCATGCAAGGGCTTGCGGATGCCCGCAGTTCCCTCATCAGAGAAGTTTTCCGTGTGCTGGATGAAAACTCAAACTTGCAACTAGGTTGAACATAGCGCAGGGGACCCTTCTTCAGCAAGTGTCCTCGTGTTTCAAGGCACAGCTGCCCCGAACACTTGTTAAAACATGCGTCAAAAGCGCATTTCGTTGCATTCCGGCCCAGGCAATGTGCCGTATTGGAGAACGTGAAGCACATCCTGAGTTCAAAGATGCGGCCAATGATGCACTTTGTTGCAGAGGTGGCTCTCAGTTTTCACGGGACTTTCACTGTGATGCCACCGTTGGCCCACTGGCTGCCAGGAGTTTGCAAAG
Source organism: Cladocopium goreaui (assembly GCA_947184155.2). NCBI lineage: Eukaryota > Dinophyceae > Suessiales > Symbiodiniaceae > Cladocopium > Cladocopium goreaui. The sequence goes on from CAMXCT020000766.1 coordinate 156,180, forward strand.
CGTGGCTTCAACATTAAGTGGGCGACCATTGCTGGCAAGAATGTCGGGGCACAGGCCTTGAACTTGGCCAGCTTGTTGACTGAATCATTGCTGTTGTGTTCTTGGCTTGGGCCAAACAACCCGCAGGTGATGCGGGAGAGATTTTTCCTGCTGGCGCAGAAGCCAACGTTTGCAGGCAAGTTGTTTGAGGACAGGATTTATTTTGATTTTGTTTTCAGCCATGAGTTTCATTGTAAAATTGTTGTTTGTCAAAGCGGTCAGAATGCAGAGCATCACGTTCAATCTTTAAGGTCCGGAACCTTTTGTCATCAACTTTTCACATTGCGCCTGTCAGGACAAGATGCCAATGTCGGCGGAGGTGATTGAACAGCAGTGTTGCAAAGACTGGAACTCATTTGGCACTGTTCCGCTTCATTCCTGGTTGCTCAGTGAGTGGGCTGAAGATGACCAGCGCAGATTGAATGCTTGCGGGAATGTAGTGATGCCGAAGGTGGCGTCCCTTGCCATGAGCATTCTGAATGAGCATGAGCAAAGTTTGAAAGCACTTGCCAGCGGTTGAATTGCTTTGGGCAATGATGTTCAACCGCCTGTTGCATTCCATGGGAATCGGTGTTCCTGTCTGCCCTCCAGTGTCCTACGTCGGCCTGGCTTGTTTTTGCAGGGCATTGTGCAGCTCTTCGGTCTTGGTGATCAGACATTGAGCAGTCCATGCTGCTATTAAAGATGCTTTCCAACCATCTTGCGTTTGTGTTTCACTCCCTGGCCCAAACCTTAGCCTTAGCGCGCATGTTTTTAATAGAGTCTCCAGTTGGGCCATCACTTTGACAGTGACAGCTTGTCTTTCACTTGTCCATGGGAAAGCGTGGTATAATTTCTGATGAACCAGTTCAAGGGTGGTGGAGCAGCGTCTACTGCCCGGGTGGCTGGGGTGGTCACAGCGGTTTTCCTCCGTCAGATGATGAATCGTGTGGTGTTGATGTCACTGCTGATGCCCGAAACAAAATGAAGGGCCAGGGTTGTTCTGGAACCGCTTTGGCTTCACTTGACGTGTCCACGGAGTGCCCAGAGACCGAGAGTGACCAGGCCAGGCGTCCAAAGGTATGGATGTTGCAAGGTAACTCCAAGTCAATTCTGTCTTGACCCTGTTCATTGTCTTTTTCTTGCTTTGATGGCTGCTGCTGCCATTGTTGTTTTGAAGGTGCTGTCAGATGATTCTGATGTTGTCGTCATCATTGACAAGAATGAACCTTTTGAGCTGACCAAGGCTTCAGATGTGAATGTTGCCGGCTTTCAATTTGAGTGCTGATCTTTGAGGGTCTTAGACATTGACTGCTGGAGTTTGGTAGGCTGATGGCGGGCAGACTTTGACCACTTCTTCAACATCGCTTGAAGGTCTGGCTGGCTGGTTGTGTATTTTTGTCTTGCTTCCTGGGTGAGTTTAGGTGTCGCTTGTCCAGTGAGGTCCCCGACAGACGCAGCCTATGAAGAGGTCGTTTCCAGGCCAGGACAGTGATCACATTTCATCACATTCCACGTTCAATGCCCTGTCCCTTTCTTGGATGGTAAGAGGATGTGGCAAAAGAGGTTTCATTTTCCCCCCCTGACTGGGAGGCCAATGGCTTGATCCTTCGCTGGGTTCAAAGCTCCGCCGCTTGAAGAGCACCAACTGCTTAAAGTGATTGGTTTCGGGTCTGGAACTGTTTTGGCCAGGCTCAGGTAGTGTTTCAATTCAGATGTGGATCTAATTCAGTGATGCTTGCTTCCAAGTCCAGTGTGGCACTGCGTTTGCCGCTTGCACAGTGCAACTTCGATGCAGTCCAGCTTGGAAAGTGCGTGCTACCAAGATGATTGTGCCCGTTTGAGATTTCACTTTTGAGCGGTCTAGACCAGCTTGAGTTGAACCAATTTCAACTTCCGAGCACTTTTGGGATCCAAAGATATTTAGTCATGGCGTAGTCCTTTTGATTTGTACTATCAATGCATGGCTTTGGCCCTGGTTCCTGTGCACGGCCTCTCTGATGATGAGCAACATGAGGGCCGGCATTCTGGCTGTCCTTCTTCTTTAGCTGCTGTTGACTCTTTGAGCGACCATGAGACTGAGACTGCAGATGGCTGCCAAATGGTCCCTGTGCAGCCTATACAGCCACCTCGTCCAGATCCCTGCCAAAAGAAGAGGAAAGAGCAGCCTTCTTCAGTGCTGCAAGCATCGATGTTAAGACGCAAGCTCTTCCAGGTTGTTAGTTCTGCCTGCCCTTGCACCCAGCACGGGAGGTTTCGACATCATGCTGGTAGTTGCTGTCAGCAGTTCCGATCTGAATTAGATACTTTGGTGCAGCTCCGATTGCGGCTGTCCAGACTTGAGAAGCATGATGCCGACAACGAAGTTCCAATCTCAGTCAGTGGTTAATTGTTCCAAGAACAAATGAGGCACTGATGTGTGAGATGTTTGAAGGAAGCAACACCATTGTTTTCACTTTTCACTTGTAAGGTTTTGGCCCTCCTGAAAGAAGCTGGTGATCAGTTTCGCTGTGCCCAAAAACTTCTGGGGCGTCCAGTGTGTCAACGAGCCTTTCGGAGGCTCTTAGGTATAGGTTCCATGAGATACACCCGTTTGAAGAAGGCTGCTTCTGAAGGATTAGCCCAAGCCCCTTTGGATGGACGAAAGGTCTCGAAGAAGAACACGTTTAAATCAAACACTGCGTACCTCCGGAAACGTGCCATCATTGTTGAGTTCCTTGAGGAAATGCGGAACAGCATCTCCGAGCCTTTGCCGGAGGCGAATCAGAATCCAAAGCTTCTTGACGAACAGAAGCGGAGCCTCACACTGTTTCGCAGACACAGAGGGCGCAGACCGCGTGGTGCTTCTCAGTGGAGTCGAGGGGGGGATCGCTCTTCCCTGCGGTTGTTACCACCGGGCTCTTTCACGGATTACCTCCGCCTTTTGCAGAGCAGGTGGCCGGATCTCAAGATTTCCTTGAAGCTGTTCACCCGTGTTCCTTGTCTACAAGTTGTACAAGAACACAAGTCCAATTGTTTAACCATCAAGATTTTTAGCATTTATGTTATTGAGAACATCGTGTTTTCTGTGCAGGGGCCTTTTTTCCAAGGCAGGACAAAACGATTGCGGTTCCACACCAGGTTTGGAGCACATCTTTTGCAAATTCATTGGCTATCCGCGAGGAGTCGCAGCATGCAAAGTGTACGATTTGCATCAAGCACAAATTGATCATCAAACGTTTGGCCACAGATCGTGCAGCAAGACAATCTCAATGTTTGCTGTACTCCAAGCATTTAGATGTTCAGTACTCTGACCGAGTACATTATTGGATGAGTCGGGCCCACAGCAAGTTGCCTATGCTACCTTCGGGATTGAAAACAATTACTCTGATCGTTGACGGCCTGGACCATCAGAAATTTAGATACCCAAAGGATTTGGCCTTTTCTGCGAAAGAGTTTTCGAGTTTTTTGAGACCTTCTTTAGATTGCTACGCTGCAATCGTACACGGCCATGGAGTTTTTGTCAGTCTCACCGAGCCGTTCATGAAGAAGGACAGCAGCTTCTGTTGCGATGTGGTGTCTCATGTACTTCACACCTTCGCAAGCTTCTGCGATTTGCGTGAGTATGAGGTAATTATCCAATCGGATAATACCTCACGCGAAATTAAGAACAATTGCCTGTTGAGGTGGGGTGGAATGCTGACCGGACTTTCTCGATGCAAGAGGCTGGAATTCCGGTTTTTACAAAGTGGTCACAGCCACGAAGATTGTGACCAATGGTTTGCACAGATCGCCAATCTGGTAGAATCCAAACGGTCTTTGCAAACACCAAGCGAGTTCCAATCCTTGCTGCAGTCATGGCTGGATGAGGGCCAAACCCGGCCTGATGAGCAGCGATTCAGACGGGTGTCCATGGTCTCTGCATCACGGGATTGGTCACTTCGATCATTGATTCAGAGCCTTTTTAGTTTCTCGCTTGACAGTTTTCCATGGGTTGGTCAGCAAAATTGAGCACTGGAATGGAATTTTGACGGCGCTGACTTGAGCTCCCAGACTTTGTGCATGCCCAGAAAGGGTTAAAACATGATGAGCTTCTGACAATCTTCGTTGGATTTACCGTGTTGCTTTTCGTACTTTTTAAATGGGTCCATCATGAACATTACGCAAAACTTTTTCTTTTGACATCATTTTTGTTGAATGTGCATGGCGTTCAACTTCAACTTATAATTCCTCCAAACAAATGTGAGTATATTCTAGCCACCTCCCAAGGAACAATTAAACTTAGTAATTTTCCTTTTGGTTTGGGATTTTTACTGGCGACTTTTGTCTTTGTTTTTGGGACCCTTTTTGGCGCAAAAAAGTCGCCCTTCTTAACCCCTTTCGCGCAGCCAAACCAACGGGAAAATTACCAATTAAACTGCTTCAATCATTAGGGTGCCCATGATCTACAGGGCCAGTTTTGAACCTGTTCCATGTGGCAGGAAAAATTTCCTCCATCTTGCTTGTCGCGGAAATCATTTACGCGGCATTGGTGGCCCTGGTGCGCCGCACGTTTTTGCATTTGACCGTTTGGCTGATGTTCCAGGCCAGAGCCCCCATCAAAAGCTCACCGTGCATCGGGTTTTAATTTGATGGGTGTGTGTGACACTTTATTCATACCGGGCGATCTTGTTATTCCTGTTTGACTTCATGCTGCCATCCCTGCAGGTGACGCTCTTCAAGGAATGGCAACATCGTTCTGGGATAAGTTTGGGTTTCAGCGGGCTGGGTGCGATGTGGTGCTCAGGCCAGGGTTGAAACCAAGTGTTCGAGCTACAGCTGCAAATCCCACCCTGTCACTCACTGCTGTGTTTGTTACTTTGAAGAGAGAAGAAATCAGTAGGTTATGGTACCGTCTCCGATTGGAGGACTAAGCAGTACATGAGCGACCCTGAGTTCAAGCAGCCAGCAATTCTCTACTTGCCTGGGAGAGTTTGCCAAGAGATAGCCCACACTGGGGCTATTCCGACAGGCTTGGTTGCCGGACGGCTGCTTTCCAGTGTAAGAACACATGTAATACTTACGTACTTTGCGCATGGCAACGTTTCTAATTCTATCATTGGGGCTTCTGGCCCAAGGACAAGGTTCAAAGGAAAACTTGCTAGGTCCTACTTTTCCTAAATGTTGTTCCAAATTGGGCCCATGTTGGGTCATTGGGTAGGCACCCCAACCGAAGACTTTTCGGTTGAGGTTCATTTTGGGGCGGCACTTGGGGGGCTATGTCAGACCAATGTTGGGCCGTTTTAGGTCTCTGCAGGGGCGGGGGGAATGACCGCATCATAAGGATCCTTATGATGCGATCGTTTCTTTGGGTGTCAGTTGGGCCAGTGCTGGGCCAATGCTGGGCCAATGTTGGGCCAATGTTGGGCAATTTGGGGTTTAAGTTGGGCCATGTTGGGTCATTTGGTGGGCTATGTTGGGCTCCACGGAGGTTTCTGGAATGAAAAATTCAAACCCAACCGAAAACTTTTCGGTTGAGGTTCATGAAGGCCTATGTCGGACCAATGTTGTGCCATTTTGGGTTTCTGTTGGGTCCATGTTGGGTCATTTGGGGCAAGCTTGGGCTTACATTGGGCCATGCCGGGCCTATTTTGTTTTGTTTTGACAAAGATGGTTTCAAGAATGGTACCTAATGCCCTAAGAGTAGATGGCTCAGAATCTTGAGTTGCCCCATCTATGTCACAAAAAAAGGGGGATAGATGGCTCAACTCCCTTTAAAACAGGTCAGTTGAGCCATCTATGTCCCTAAAAATGACATTTTTTTTTGCAATCTTCTGTATTTTTGAGGGAGGTTGGGCCGTTGGGCGTCCATGTTGGGAGCATTTGGAGCTTGTTGGGGCTATGTTGGACAATCTGGGCAGCTTATGGTGGGCCAAACTGGGGGGGCTCCTTGGTCCGGTCAATTTTAAGTAGCAATGAGCCCCTTATTTTTGGGTCGGTTTTGTTGGGTCTTCTAAATTTCCTGCTGGGGTTCAAAACTTGAAAAACTCAGTGGAAAATTCAAACTTGAAAAAGACCGAGTTTTACAACATCTCGGTTTTTTTTGGTTTCCTCGCCCCGGTCGAAACCAACAGGAAATTGGCCCGGACATGACCCCAAAACAGGGTGTTCTTTTGGGCGCTGATTTAGGGCGTCAAATGAACACGTTTTTTTGGCCAAACATGGGCTCAACATAGGCTCAACATAGAAGGCTATGTTGGGCCACTTGGGGTTCTGTTGGCGGCTTTCGGGCCTAAAATTGCAACCCCAACGGAAGCATGGCTCCGTTGAGGTTGAATTTTGGGTCGGTTTCGGGCTCAAAATAGGCCCAAAACGAGTTGCGCAATCTACCTTCTCATTTTAAAGTAGGGTGACTTTTTTTCAATTGGCGGAACTCGTTTTATGTTCCAGCTAAAATAGCGCCGTTTTCTTTCTCACCGCGCGGTGCCATCTTATGGGTATTTTGGTTTTGGAGTTGCGCCATCTACTTTTAGGGGGGTATATCTTAAGACTTAAGACGAGAATGGGAGTGGAGGTACACAGGATTGGGGTCTACTAGTAAAATCAACCAAAATTCAAACTAATATCGCATTGACAAAATATGTCATACACAAACATATACAAATATTACGTGCTTATATACACACGCATGTACACCTCACACCATACACACATATATATATATATGTACATATAACATTTTCTTGCGAAGCATATACTTTAAAACAAGCAAACTCATATAATAATGTGTTTGTGCAATATGGACCATGTGTATATATATATATACATATGTAAATAAATAAATAAATAAAATAAATAAATCAATAAATAAATAAATAAATATATATTTACATATACATGTAAACATTTACACATATGTCAGAACTTTGCTTATTATTTACTATCTATTGTGTGGCACGTGCACGCCAGTCCTCAATGATGAGAGAGAGCGCGATCGAAAGGGAGCCGAAGGTTGGTTGAAGTACGCTTCAATCATGAGACTCTCGGAGCCAACATGTTTTTTTTGATGGGGTGGAAGAAAGTCATGCAAAGCCGAGCTTGCGGCATTTGGTCGGTTTATCCCTTGTGAAATTGGGTGTGATCGCCAGCCACACCAAACATCATGCTCGCCGTTTCGTCGCGTTTTTTTTCCAAACGGATGTTGCTTGCTTGGGTGCCCTTACAATCTTTCCCGACATTGAGTTTCCATCAAGATTAGTGATCAAAATGTATATAGATATGTGATCACGCTTAATGGGCAATTCTTCTGGTGTAACTATCTTTTCCTTATGGTTGCTGAGCTCTATTCTGGTACTACTGGTGATGCTATAAGCATGCCATGATGCATTCACAACAGATATACCACATGAGTTTTTATTGAATGAGCCAAACCTTTCTTTGGCGCAATGAGTATTGTTTTTGAAGGCACCATGAGGGGTGACTTCGGATTCATTTCTTTTTAGGGGAGACAGGGTCTAGTAGATGTTAGATGCACTGAATGTTTCACCTACTATAAGGGTGAGGTTTCAGCATCTTTCTCAAACCCTTGCCAATCGTTGCGACCAAATTTGATGGTATGCTTAAAAAAGATATGCCGTGAAAAAGGTGTTCTCAACACTAAATGGATATAGGATCCCTATTTCATATTGGGGTTCTCCCGCCCTGCACGGAAATTTAAAAACTGTCAGTAAGTTTTAGCACCCCCGGCTGCTAGGAGCGGAGCCGTTCTGCCTGGACGCGGCGGCAGACCATTTGCAGGCTCTTGCTGAAGGGAATTTGCAGCGCGGGCAGCCGCTGGAAGCTGACAGGCCGCTTCAAACATTTTATTGCCGGGTAGTTCAAGCCAAGGCATGTTGTTTGTTGGAAATTTTTGTCGGTGAATGTCCCAGTCTACTTCCACTCTGTCCTTCCCATCCAACATGTTCTGCGCCATGCAGGATCTTGCCATCACCTGGCCCAGCAGTGGGGCATGGTTTTGATGGAGGTGGTGTTCGCCCGGCTGTTGACTTGCAACCGGTGCCTTGGCATTGAGTGCAAGCCTATATGAAAAATCAATGGCAAAATTCATTTGGAATTCGTTTCTATTGCGCTTGGCTGGTTGCATTCTTTTAATTTTGCACGGTTGACGGCTGTGAGGCGCTCAACAGGATGGATATGGTCCATGAAAGGATGCCCAGGGCAAACCTTGCGAGATACAAGTCCAAAACTGAGAAGTACCACATGTTCAAAGCTGCAGCAAAGCTGTGGTCTGAAGGGCTTCCATGGCCCAAAGCTTTTGAAATTGTGAAGGAAGCCTTTGATTCCTGTGCTACCGCAACTTGATTTGATGTCAGCAATGCAGATTCATATTTTTAAAGAACGAAGCCATGCTTGAATGTGTAACAACAAAACATTTTGCGACTACCGAGCCATGTCTCATCGACACATTTTGCGTGAGCCGGGGAGGTAAAATCCCACTCAAAACCGCTGGTTTGAGATGTAGCAGTGTTTGAGTCTAATCCTACTGGGATCCAACTCTAAAGCAAATGGATTTTCAGCCAAGCGTGCTTTTTATTGATCTGATTTTTGATTTTGAGCAAGTTGCTGCCAAATCCGGCTGTAAATGTGATGAATCCTATTGGGATCAGACTCTAAAACTCTTGAGTTTGCCCGGATGGTATTTGTGATAGATTTGTTTCCCCACGCTGCAGCTTTTGTATAGCTGACTTGTCCAGTGCCTCCAGGAAAACATGGTCACCACCAAATGTTCGCGGGATGCACGTTACAAGGTAATTTTCGTTTTGTGTCGGATCCTGATGGGATCCGACACAAAATGTGGAAACACATAGGTTTTTGAGTCGGCATTTAAAGCTTGGTAACTTTCATTTTTGTGTCAGAGGCTGATGGGATTCGATTCAAAACGTGGAAACACCACCGGCTTTGCTTTTTTTGTGTCGGATGCTGATGGGATCCGACACAAAATTTGGATCCGACATGAAATTTGGAAACACAACAGGCTTTGATTTTTGTGTCGGATGTTGACGGGATCCGACACAAAACTTGGAAACACAATCGGCTTTGTTTTTTTTGTGTCGGATGTTGATGGGATCCGACACAAAATTTGGCAACACAACAGGCTTTGTTTTTTTTGTCGGATGTTGATGGGATCCGACACAAAATTTAGAAACGCACTTGCTGTTGACAATTTGTGTGTCAGATCTTGATGTGATCCGACACAAAATTTGAAAACAAAACTGGTTTGGGTTCTTGCGTCGGATGCCATCGTGATCTGACACGACATTTGGAAACACAAAGCTTCTTTGAGTCATCATTTCTTGCTGGCTGAAATCATCATTCAACAAAAATCAAGTTTCCATGCAACTTTTTGCATAGAAAGTATCAAAAAGTCAAAAAAAATTGGGTGCGGCATGGACACCTAGGGCCTATGCCATCGGGAAAAATGAAAATCAACAAATTTCACGAAATGCATTAAGTACAAGGTAAATTTCCATTTGTGTGGGATGCCGTCGCGATCTGACACAAAATTTGGAAACACAAAGGTTCTTTGAGCCATGATTTTTGTGTTGGCTGAAATCATCATTCAACAAATATCAAGTTTCCAGGCAACTTTTTGCATAGAAAGTATCAAAAAGTCAAAAAAAATTGGGTGCGGCATGGACACCTAGGGCCTATGCCATCGGGAAAAATGAAAATCAACAAATTTCACTAAATGGATTAAGTACCAGGTAATTTTCCATTTGTGTGGGATGCCGTCGTGATCTGACACAAAATTTGGAAACACAAAGGTTCTTTGAGTCATCATTTTTTGTCGGCTAAAATCATCATTCAACAAAAATCAAGTTTCCATGCAACTTTTTGCATAGAAAGTATCAAAAAGTCAAAAAATTTGGGTGCGGCATGGACACCCAGGGCCTATGCCATTGGGAAAAATGAAAATCAACAAATTTCACGACATGCATTAAGTACAAGGTAAATTTCCATTTGTGTGGGATGCCGTCGTGATCCGACACAAAATTTGGAAACACAAAGGTTCTTTGAGCCATGATTTTTGTGTTGGCTGAAATCATCATTCAACAAAAATTCAAAAATCAAGTTTCCATGCAACTTTTTGACATTTTTTGCATAGAAAGTATCAAAAAGTCAAAAAAATTGGGTGCGGCATGGACACCTAGGGCCTATGCCATCGGGAAAAATGAAAATCAACAAATTTCACGACATGCATTAAGTACCAGGTAATTTTCCATTTGTGTGGGATGCCGTCGTGATCCGACACAAAATTTGGAAACACAAAGGTTCTTTGAGTCATCATTTTTTGTCGGCTAAAATCATCATTCAACAAAAATCAAGTTTCCATGCAACTTTTTGCATAGAAAGTATCAAAAAGTCAAAAAAAATTGGGTGCGGCATGGACACCTAGGGCCTATGCCATCGGGAAAATGAAAATCAACAAATTTCACGAAATGCATTAAGTACAAGGTAAATTTCCATTTGTGTGGGATGCCGTCGTGATCTGACACAAAATTTGGAAACACAAAGGTTTTGTGAGCCATGATTTTTTGTCGGCTAAAATCATCATTCAACAAAAATTCAAAAATCAAGTTTCCATGCAACTTTTTGACATTTTTTGCATAGAAAGTATCAAAAAGTCAAAAAAATTAGGCGCGGCATGGACACCTAGGGCCTATGCCATCGGGACAAATGAAAGTCAACAGATTTCACGAAATGGATTAAGTACAAGGTAGTTTTCCATGTGTGTGGGATGCCGTCATGATCTGACACAAAAATTGGAAACACACAGGTTTTTTGAACCATCCTTTTTTGGTTGGATTTCAGCATTTGACAGCGCAAATTCATTGATGAAATCCAACCTAAACTTGGGTCAGTGTTGCGGTGACTGGTGTCAATGCTAGTCTGATCCTTTTTTCCACAGGGTTGCCTTGCAACATGGAACGCCAAATCGGTTTGAAAGGGACGGGTTTTATTTTCTGATGTCCTTTATTTCATTTTGCTGCCAGGTTCCTGCCCATGGGTCGGTGGATAGCTCAGTGAGCGCTTTGGGTGCCACACGTGTCATCGCACACGGGACCATTACCAAATCGAAATTTGTAATTCAGTTTGGCACCAAAGGGCAAACAAGTCATCGCTGCCCTCTGACAAAATGGATCAATTTTGAGACAGCCGGCTTGATGTTTCAGTGTGCTCGTGATGCATGGCATTATACACACTGATGTTCCACCTTCCGACCTTGCACCCTTGACTTTGTATCCCTGCAGCCATTTCTCCATTTCTCCATTTGGTTGGTGTCCGACGTGTCCGACACCATGTCGAACAAGCGGAGATTGTCCGCTGATGGGACCAAGCCCTTGAAGTTCAAAAAGGTCAAGGAGGAAGAAACCACACTGGAGATACCTGCCGAATTGGCCTATGTCAAAATGTTTGGGGCATGGCTGTGTCTAAGTTGCAGCAAGGAACAGTAAATGAACTAGTATACATGTGTTGCCACCTTTGTCTTCAGGTTGCTCGGAAAGCAAGTCTTGCACGTGAAACTTCCACGAGGTCAAATCGCTTGGAACAGTCCCAGAGCATTGGCGAGTACATGGCCGCGAAGTTCAATTCGAAGGACAGCATCGTGGTCCCACGTGTGTTGAAGCCATTCAGTTTATTAAAGTGGTCATGCTGCGCACTTCCAAGGAAGGATTGCTTCAGTTTGTGCGGTTTGTCGACGAGCATTTTCCCCCTACAAAGAATGTGCCGCTGCCTCAAGTCTGTGATTGCAACGCTTAGTCTTCTGATTCACTGTTCATGTGCTATTCTCCGTTTTTTTTCTTGCGCTCCCTCTACCTTGCCTTTCAGGGAGTATTCGGCCCCTACGATTCTGAAGTGTGCCAATTCCAGCGCCTACTTGCGGCCCTGGCATTTGCCATGGGAGCCGCAGATGGGATGCAAAGGTCTGGTAGAGCCGGAGTCTTGACTTATTTTTTCAACATCTCAAAGCTAAAATGGGCATGGGTGTCAAACTTGCAGTCGAGAAGGCACTTGTTAGTCACAAGGACACCCACCTGCAACTGTGCCAATTGATGCTGCTCCACGGGTGCCTGGCTCAAATTCAAACCTTGCAAATTTCAAGTTGTGGGCAACACGCTGTTACTTGACATGCCTTTTTGTAGGAATTTTGGCAAGTCAATATCAATGCTTGGCGGCCAGGTGCACGACGGATGCCAATGCAGTGGGAGTCGAAAAGATTGCCATCACTTTTGTGGATCCTTCGGTTGCTGCCCCGACGCATAAGCTCTCAGCCAATGATGTTGCTCCGGAGTGCGATGGCATGTTGTCACCGACAGATGTCTTTGTTGTGAAAGGATGGAGTCGAGGGATTTCACTGCTGACAATCTTGTTGGCTGCCTTTGAGAGCCCGGAGTTCCACCAGGTGCCCCAGGGTGAAGGTGACATTTTTTTTTTCAGCCACAGTGAATTAATGCATTTGGCAGTGCTACGGCAAATTTGTTATTTGACAGAATCGGAGGCATTGCCACGAGACATCAAGGAGAATCTTAGCTCAACAACCGGTTTCGCTACTATATGCCCCGGTTTTGCCAGGAAATTTGACTGGTGATAGTCATGGTGAGATTTTGTCTCCCAGGTCCTTCGCTACAATTCATGCTACTGTGGTGATTGACGAGCCCCACCTTCTTGTGAGCTCAAACAGAGGCCGTTGCTGCTGTGAATTGCTTTCCCTGCTTTCCCTTTCGTCCAGTATAGAGAATTCAAGTCCAGTGCATTCCGGCGTGCCCCCGTGCAGGGTCCACAATGGCGAGCCAGTTGCGCAGGAAGCCGAATGCATTTAATCTTTTGCATCAAATGAACCTACTTCGCAAGTTCAACTCTTTGAAGGATGGAGAAGAGGCCAGGTGCCAGGTGTTTGGTTCAGGCTAAAGTTTTTGAATGTCAAGGTGGGGTCAATGTGCTGCGCGAAAGCGCCATCAGGTCTGGGCAAAAGCGTGTGAGATCTCAGAAGCCTATGTCGTTGGCAAGGCGGAGTCACAGGCTGCACTCCACCTTTACAATGACGTTTCTCCCAGGATTGCATTGAGACTGTCGAAGTTGGTTCAGCACCTGAACAAAACATCTGTCCTGTGCGTTTTGCAGTTCTGGATTGCTTTTGAAGTTGTAGATCGCCACTTGCTGTTTAGTTAAGGCAACATTCAATGGCCAAGTTCTTGACTCATGAGAGCATAGCTGCGGGCGCTTGGAACCAGAACTATTGCAGTGCCACAGACACAATGCAAGCCTGGCAAGAAACCCTGACCAACACCGAGCAGATTCTGGACATGACGGTCGACCGGATGTCTCGTGATTGGTTAAGTTTGGCTCCAAAGATGCGCAAAGCCTTCACCCTGAAGGATGTTGACCCTTGTTAGCAAGTGCACAGTGTCGGCTACCATGTTTAAAAGGCCGGCCTGAAGTTGAAGTGTTTGTCTTGGTGACACGAAGTGTGGTCGTCAAACTCCTTCATGTCAAGTGCAATTCTGCAGGCTTGATTTTCTTGTACCCCAAATCTTGACAAGCTTGACCCATGCCATGATTCTCATACCCAATGACTGTTCATGATCCAGCCTAGGAATACTACCAACGCAGCAGTGCAATTTTTCTGGCTTGCATGAGCCGCTTCGAATCTGAGTTCCCAATTGACTTTGTGGAAAAGGAGCGCCCTCGCATCAAACGGTCGCTCCCTGGCAGCACTTTTTGGGCGCCTGCTCGTTCACGAGCATTGTTTCGATCCAACACCCATTCAGCTCCTGAGGTTTGATTTGAAACATGGTGACGCAGAGCTGGTGGGAATGCTGGAGGGAGCTCCGCCAGTTGATTTGGAGCGGTGTGGGATCTTTCGTACAGCCATTGCAAAATTTCAGAGACAGGCAGGATGCACTTTGTTCAAGGATCACTTTGTTCCAGGTTTGTAGTTTGCAGTTGCTTGGCAAGCTCTTCCAGGCTGAGGACGAAAAGGTGAAGGCTTCTGAAGAGCAACTTGGATGGCCTGCTAGTGACTGCTAGTGGTCAGTTGCGTCAAGAGTCCCAAGAATCCTGCTTTAATATGCTTTAATCATCATTTTTCAGGCTGGCCAAACGAATGGTCGAGATCACCAGTGAAAGCACCGAACTCAAGATGAACAATGATTTTGCGCTTATGGAGGGGTAGCTTGCTCGAGCCGCTGATTTTGCAGCACGGCAGGTGCCAAATCCCGATAAGTCCCGTTGTTGGTGTTAAGATTTTCTTTCTCCTTCACACCTGGTGCATCCCATTGTTGCTGTTGCTAGTGTTTGTCCTGTCATATTCACACCTGCTCCATTTTGGATGCTTTTGCCAGAGAGTGGCTTTTGACAGGGGGCGCTTGACATGGCCTACTTGTCACGGCGCTGCGAAGAGGGGCGCAGGGCAGTCGCCGCACTTCAGGGCAAAACTCACAGGTACAAAGGGGTGCCAAGCCTATCAGATGCACATGCAGACTTGCTGCAATTTCAATCTGACTGTGGTGGAACGCCAAGCTCGTTTCTTGCCTGCAGCCTGTGAATTCAGCAAATTTAAGTTTAAGTGAGTTTGTCAAGTTGCCAAGCTTGAGGTTGAACATCATGATTTTGGATGCGACTGTGTGGCCAAGCCGTCGCTTGTCATTGTGCACGTTAAAGAAATAGCTTTGCAAGCGAACTTTTGAGCAACGCAGTCGTTGCTTAGACAAAATTTGTCTATAAATCAAGGCAGTGTGTTGGTCGATGATGCCCTGGACGTCGCAAAGAGCATCAGCTGCGCAAACCCGAACGCAGTGATTTTTGTGTTAGCCCCGCAGATTCATCCCAGCACGGACCAGTCGAGTGTCATTTCCCATCGTCGTTGTCTTGAAGACAAGATGATGGCGATTCTTTGCTGCATGTGGATTGGTCTGATACGTTCCGCTATGTGAGTGACACCACTCTAAAACTAGTATAACTAGTGCTTGCGGCTTCGTACATGTCCATCCCCACCTCTACTTGAAGTGGTTTTCTGACTGAGTTCGTTGGACATCACTGATGTGAGCCTCACCTTCTGTGATACCGGGCACGGTGGCGACAAGAGGAAACGATCCCAACCATGTTTCTTGGAGTTAGATAACAGAGTCACGCCGCAGCGCAGTCTGACTGTGAATGTGTTATTGTTTTTTGTTGGGCATTCTGCCTGTTTGTTTTCTCTTAGCCCAGGCTTTGCAGCAGTGAGTAGCTTGCACAAGACCTTTGGTTTCAGCAAGAGCCATGTCTTTTTGGGAGTTCTGGGTCCCATCACCCGGGCTCGAGTTACAGAGTTGATTTCGGACGATGCTGACAGACCATGTTCCCCTGCGCATCGTGAGTCTTGACTGCGCAGAGTTGAGTTGTTGCCTTGAAGGGACGTTCATCCTTGGTTTCCTGTAATGTTGTGTCAAGCAGTATGTCCTTAATTGCAGTAAATACTGCTGGGTCCCAGGTGCAGCAGCGCGGCGTCATTGGAACCAAAGAGATTTTGCTCAAGCTCACTGATGGTCTGGACATCCCGCCTGATTCACGGGTGTTTGTCACCGATTTGACCCCGAACAAGTGACTTGCCCACACAGGAAGTTTGAAATTAGGATGCAGAAACTAGCACGCTGATAGCCCCCAGCTTTCTGTAGTCAGTTTCGAGCAGCATTGAGCGTTTCATTTGCCATCGGTGTTGTTGCAGGTTCAACGAGTGGGGCCGCGCTGTGTGGGAGTTGCAGAAGGCTTGCAAAGAGTCTGGCCGTGGCCATGACTGGCGCTATACTTGCTACTATGATGAGGATTCTGATTGGGGACTGGCTACTGATATGAAAGCTGCAGCAAACAGCATGAGCGGCATCATGTACTCAGTCAGAAGCTTAGTCATTTGATTTCCACACGACACTTGGAATTTCAGACATTATTTATCAAAGTTTTGCCATTGCCATGTTGCGCCCTGCATTGTGGAGAAGAGTTTCAGGAATGGTGGGACAAGTCAGCCGAAGCCGGCCCGCAATCCCGTCCGGGAGAGCAGTTCCAAGAAGTGAAGCCGCAGCTGGAAGTCTTGGCAGTAGATTCCGAGAAGAACATCTTGAAGTTTTTCAAATGCAGTCAAGAAATAAGAAAAAGTCAGTGGTTGAGATGGTAAGTATGTCACAAAGAGGTTCCTTTGCAAACCTTCGCTGTCACATTTGAGCTGCGGTGCCAAGGCTTCCGGATTCCATCCTGGCCTCGCTGGGGCATTGCAGCGCCAAGTTCACCAAAGCACTGCAGGTTTGGAATGAGGATCATTCCTTGACAATGCGTGGCAACTGTTCAGAGTCTCAGCCTCCAACTCCAACACCTTCAAGAGGTGAACGTTCAACCCCCAGACGCACGCGCTGCTCGCCTGCCTTCACCGCCGCTGACCAGCCCAAGAACTTGCAGAAAGTCATTGAGCCAGCAACGGTGTTGTCCGAAGACGCTTTCAGCGCTGACAAAGTGCACCTTGTCTTTGAAAATGACTCATTGATCCAAAGTAGCAGCAGGCTGTCTTGTCAAGGCCACCCTGCATCCAACTAGTTTTCTCTGAATCAATAATGATGGTGGCTGCCAGGGTCATTGGCCAGAGCACCATTGTTGGCATCGACAAGGTCGGGATTGTGGCCACGGACACTTATGAACTCTGGCTTCTCAATGACACCGACGAATTGATCGAGCTGGATGCTTGCGAATTGTTTGGCTTCGGTATGGGAGCTTATGTTGCCAAAGCGGCAGGCTGGGCGATATATTGTTATATTTAATTTCAGTCATTGACCATTGTCCAGCATGACCGCAACCCAGTTCCAATGTTTTGCACGATGATGTTTTGCTTTGGAGGAACGGCTCGCAGTGAGGGCGACAAGTACATCCCATGGATTTTGAACAAGGACACGGATGTCGTCATCCAAGTCGCAGAGTCTGGCAAGTCGCCGACATGTATCTCTGAGATGGCGTGCCAAGCGGCGCAGCGGCAAGGGCTGACTGAGATGACCCTCGTGGATCACAGTTTGACGCAGCGCGTCCAGGACTTGATTGAATCATGCTTAGTTAATATAACATTGCATGTATTAGAAGGGGCCTTCGTACATGAAGTGTAGCTATCATTCTCGGGTGTGGGCTGGCTGGCTGGCGGCCATCCCCTCGAGGAGAATGAGCCGTTGCCTTTTCGTTATGATGTTCAAGTGAATGGGCGGACCAACGTGTATGAGCACAAGCCCTTGGCAGATTCGGTGGACCGCTTGGCTGTCCGCCCCACCTTGTTTGGCCTGATCTTTGCTGGAAATTTTGGGAAGCTCCCAACGACGCAGGCCCAGTTGGCATGGGAAGTACTGTGGACGCAACAGGTTTAATTTTGAAACCGGCTTTAAATCATTATTTTGCGATGTTATGCCGGCTAAATCATGTGCTTGCCAACAATTTCGCAACAATAATTCCCCACAATTTGACATTTATTAGACCAGACTTTGCAGACGCGCCGCCGAGGTATCAACAGATCACACGCTGGTGAAGCCAATCAAGCCCAAGTTCTGGTTAGTGGGAAAGCTAGCCCTTGAAGCGCATTCGTGCGTAAAGCTTGTGTAGGTGAGGTCAACGCATGTGGGCATATGAACCGGCCAATGGCTCAAACTTTGGCAGTCCAGGGGATGTGTTGGAAAAGTGCCGCTGGTGCAAGTCGTTTTGCACCGTAGTGGTGGCGTGCAATGTGCGCTTAAATTGTAGCTTGATAGACGTCGAATTCACATCAATGTCACATGTCATTGAACATTGTATGATTTTGCGTGTGTCACGCATACTAGACACAATGTATCGCAAGATTTTAGCTTCTTATGCTGCTTGGCCCGGTGTCGCTCTTGGGATGTCGGCCCTGGAACCTGTTGAAACTTTATCGGATGCGGAGGCTGCACCACCTGTGACCAAAGTTGAACCCAAGGTGGCTGCTCCGAAAAAGCCACCTGCCAAAGGCAAGGGGGCTGCTGCCAAGACTAAGACGGCTACTACCAAGACGGCGGCCAAAAAACAGAAGAAGACTGCCAAGGTTCCTGATGACAGTGAGCCTCCCGCTGCTGATCCTCCTGCTGAGTCTCCTGGTCCTAGTGAGGCTTCTGATGAGGAGGGTTCGAAGCTGAAAGCTAAGACAAAGAGTGCCCCCAAGAAGGCATTGAAACGTCCAGCGTCGTCTGCAGGGTCAGCCCAGCCAGCCAAGAGGCCAGCTTCCAACTTGCCAAGTCCGTCGGGCGAGCTCAAGGTCAAAAAGTACCCCTACACCAAGAAGGGAATTTGGGCAATCTCTGTGAACGGCAGGGAGTACGTTCAGGCCGGAACAGAGTCAGTGCTGCAGTGTGGGAAGGGCCTCTTTTGAAAATTCCGGCGAGAGGAATGATAGCAGATAGCATCTGCAGCGCAGGTTCATAAGCATGACGAGCTCCCGGATGAGAAGCTCATGGAAATCGTAGTTTCAAACCCAGATGAAATCAGCACAGTAATTTGCAGATTGTTTTACTTGAGACAAATCAAATTGTTTGCAAGGATTGATTGAACGAGTTTTGGTTCCAAGGACTTGATGGTTGATCACCTCAAGAAAGGCATGTCCAAGGAAGATGGGAAAGTCATGGCGGCCTCGCTCTCAGCTCTCAAATTTTGATCAATGTTCGCTCTTCGCTCTATGGTTTGAACATTGTAGCCCAAAGTAGCACATTTTCATTCCAGTCTCCGGCTCTGAGGCTTCTTTGAAGGAGGCAGCCTTGGAGAAGATTCGTGCCGGCCGAATGGCAGACGCAGCAGCAGCTCCTGGTGCAGCTGCTGGGGCTGACGGCGGGGTTGCAGACGGTGAGGCTGCTGATGGTCTCTCGTTTGAAGGTGGCGAGGAGGAAGCCCCAGTTGAGGATGTGGCCCAGGATGTTGACTGAGTAGTTTCTAGCTTGTGAGCCAGAACGCGTGCCAGCCGAGAAGTTTTGCGTCGGATGGAAAAGAAGTGAGCCTTGAAGGTTTGGTATCTAGGTCCTTCCATTGCCCGGAAAACAACTAATGACTTTCTGGATGCCACATTGCTACTTCACACTGTGCCACCTGTGGGACACCTGTTGGGGCCAGAACGTTTTTTTTTTTTGGGCGGCCCCACCTGTGATTTCGAACCAGAGCGTCCAGTGATGGTTTCTGCGTTTGCGTGTGACATTTTTGATGGGGCTATTATTATCATCCTACTTTTCGTGTTTCAACATACCATCACTTTGAGCATTGAAAGATTGAGAGTGATAGTGGTATTATTTGATTTCGCGTCTAGTTCCAGGGTAATATTATATAGTTGATTGCGCTTTGAAATTGCCGTTCAAAGATGACAGTTGACAGGCACCACCATTTTGTACGCCATGAAGTGCCCACTTTCTATGGCCCTACCATTTTGTAGGCTGGAGAAGTGGCCCCAAAGCCATTTTGTAGACAAAATAGAGCACTGCGACCCCCACCCGGCCCCACCCAGGGAATGGCAAAGACGATGTTCAAAGGTCCAACCTTGACATTTCTCAGCTTGCGTTCGAACAGATGCAATTTTCCAGGTTGTGGTTGTCTGTGTTGAGATTGCCGCCTTCGCCCAGACTCATGGGACCCATAGTCTTGGGGTGGAAATTTACGCCACAGACGGCGTTTGGACAAGATGGCTGACCAATCCAAAGAAGGATTGCAACGATGACCTGACTGACCGAGTGACAGCGCAAAAGAAGTGCTGCGTTTGCAACTGAGTTGAAGAGCATGGCAAGTCCATGCTTGTTTTTGGTACAGGTTTCGGCGATGTGATTGCCATCACGATGTGATTGTCAACATTAATGAGCTGCTGCTAGCTTTCTGTCCCGCCCACCCTGAGCCTGCCCTTCATGTAGGAAGTCATTTCTTCGCGGCTTGCGCTGCTCCTGTTGCTGGCAGATGGTAGCGGAGCATCATTGTCAATGAATGGCTTCATGAGCCAATTTCAAAGCGTATGAAACTCCGCCACTACGGCTGGTATTTCTATCCAGCTCTCGCCCGCTGGGATGATGATTTTGATGCTGCCTGCAAACACCCTGCAAACTGGCAACCCTGGTTGCTGTTTGCAACCCCGGTTTGAAAGAAAAAGTCTTAGAACCGGAACTGCTGGAGGGTGCTGTTCTCAATCTTCCACGGTCTCTTGTGCGCCTTGCCTGGATCTTGCAACATGCCGCTACCCTCCTGCCCATGGCTGGGGACATACAAGCAACCTTAAACTCCCAAACCGCTGGTGTGAGTGACATCCATGCTTGGGGGTTAATGCTTCCCTCCAGTTCCAGAGTTAGTCCTGTTACATACCATGCAGTGGTTGCAGTAAGATACCCCGCTCTCTGCAGACAGATAAATGGCCTATGGGAACTAGGCAGTTTTGCCTCGGGAGGACTACCAGACAAACCACCAGGGTTTCAGCTAGTGCTTTGGGATACCAATGCTAGGATTAACGGTTTGGTAGCGACTGACCTAGAGACTCTTGTGTCAGAGGTCCTCACCTCCTTCCCTTGTAATGCTGGATTTGCGGATGGACTCTTTACAATGACCACAGCAACTGATCATAAGAACAACTTGAATCGCTCCGTGCTCAAAAGAGACTATGTGCGTACCTTGCGTGTCGAGACAATCGCCAATTCAGCCGGAGGAACAGCACAGGTATCAATCGTGGCTCAGCCCAGCATTGGTTTTCTCAACACTAAATATTACTCCAATGGCTCTCCTACAGAAGATACAGAAGATTGCCTGGGCAGAATCACTGTAGGACTCACCCGGTCCAAATCATTAACCTTGCTAGTCTCACCTCTGGACATGATGGGGCTCATGGGCATGGCACAGGTGATTGCCACCATCGCCTACGGCATCGGGGGCCTACGGAGGGGAGAAACGACATGGAAGTGGCCAGAATTTGACCCTGACCCAGTACAAGAGAATCTTGCGCAATTAAGCCGTTGGTCACTGAATTCACCACCAAACTGGGAATACCCGCCCCTCGCTATCGCCAACCAATACTACGATCAGCATGCTGATGAGGTAAAGCGAGCAAGGTACCGTTTGATATTGGTCCGAGGGTCAGACCTTCGCTGGTTGGACAGAGCGCGCTTCCAAGAAATTCAAGCAGGCTTGCGAACCCAACACAAGTGGCTCCCCAAGCAACATCTCCCTTTCTCCGAAGTCGTCCTATATGCCTATGCTGCTGATCGCACACCCTTTCCCACATACGTGTGCCTACCTTCAGGACTGTATAAAGCACGCACCGGGAATGTAGTAGCGCAGACAGGCCCAGACCAGGAGATCCTGTCCCTGCCTGGCATATATTTCTTTGATGGATGGCGATTACACCCAAACTTGCCAATCCCAGACCACCTGCCACGCGCAGCAGAGGCACCAGTTCAAGGTACCGCTCCTGATGCACCTACACCTGATGCGGAACCCAAACGGTCGCCAGAAGAAGAAGCGAGGGACATTCTTGCAGTAGCCGCCAAGAACCAGCCAGAGGATGGCCCGAGCACAAGAAAAGCAGCTGTCCGCGCATGTAAATACCTGAGAGCCATGGTCAACCAATACGAAACCACCATCCAAGCTGTGCATAGTGCCGCCCGCACCCACACGCAAAGAAGTAAAGGCATGGTTGGACCTCCTGTTGATTATCGCCCACAAGGAGAAGCCCTCCCAGTAATATCAGCAGACCTCACCTCTGAGTTATTGCATTGCCTATCGACGCTCCCAGACCCATGGCCCTTAGCCAAAATTACCATCGATATGGAGAAACCGAGCCAATGGGTCTCAAAATTGTGCAGACTTTATTTTGCGGACGAGTACGCCAAGCGCACAGTAGGACTTCCCTCACGTAAACATGTTCCGGACATTGCAGGCGCCCTCCGAGCAGTTCAAGCCATCCTCCCCAAACTTGAAGTCAAGATGATTGAATTCTTAGCTGAATGGATGGTAACTCTGTTAATGCCAGCCAGACACGTAATGGAAGTGAGGGCACCTCATCTTTCCTTCATGATGCTCAAGGAATACTGGTTCAGGGAACTTTACTTAGGCCTGAAAGTCACAGCGTCCTTTGACCGCTCTGAGTCATATACCAGAGTGATCGATGGCCAGGTAAGATGCATCACGCCTGAAGTGAAGCCGCAGAATTTGCAGGTCATTTGGAATGTGCAGTTCATCACAGTCTTTGTGCCAGCATGGATGATCCCGCCTGTCTATCATAGCCTACGCAGAGAAAGCATCAAAACTGTGAGTTCTGGCAGCCCCATAGGAGTCCAGTCAGTCCGCCCTACTTGGTTTGAGGACACAACACCTAAGGACCCTACCTCTCAGCAATCTCAAGACCCTCACAAGGAGCAAGCCCAACCACTTCATGGTCTCAAGTTAGTCATCAAAGAAGAAGTGTTACCAGCGACTGACCAACCGCAATTCCAGTCGCTTGAGCTGTTGGCTAGCAGGGGCCTGTTGGCACCTGATACATGGAAGTGCAAACGCGCACAAGTCAGCCTGAAAGCAACTATTGATGTCCCCATGTTGGGTACAATCATAGAGCAAAATGGCGATGGGCTCCTGGAAGACTCCCACATGCCAGTAGGATGGCCACTCCACATCGATGGCGCTGTCAGACAATGTTGCATTCACAGAACTGCTAGTTTGCAAGAATTAGACGATATGCTCAAGGAATACGACATGAAACGAGACTCTGTTGAAATCAACCATGACGCGCCTCAATGGTCCCATCATGCAGTGTGGAACCGCAAGTATATGGAACCAAAACCTGGATATACGCTGGAACAGCTATGGGCTGACTCCGAACCTGCAGTAAATAAAAAAACGACCACTTCCTATGAAGTACAGGCAGATGACCTTCAGCGTGCCGTATCGGCCATTCGGCATTTTCCGCCCCCCATTCCTCCGGACAGCCCCTTCATACAAGCGTTAGGAACACCAGCTGCCCTGAAAGCCCCACCACAGACTGATACCCTAGCGCAAAGGGCACTGGAAGAATGGGAGCGTACTCTGTGCGAAAACAAGGCAGTAGCAATCCTTGCCGAGATACAAGCTGGACGACCGACCATCATCCACAAAGATGGCGGGGAAATGCTTATTGCCATTGTTCTGGACAAGCCACTGGAGGAAGCAAAGCAATTAGTTGATGACCCTGCGGCATTCACCCGCGAAATGACACGCATCCTGCGCGATAAGCATACTCACCCGCTCATAGCCCAAATGATGAAACCTGCGGAGAGTAGTGAGCCACCCTCTGCCACTGCGAGCGCGAGTGGTGCCAGTAGCAGTCGAGACCTTCGCACTACACCACACGAACAGTTCCAATAAAACGCACCAAATGACACAAAGTACCCAAGTTCCACGAAGAGCAATCAGCATCCAACTTCAACTAACTTGAACGGCGTTGTCACCATGGGGTACTCATGGTTGATAACTGCCTGCTACTATCCCTTTTCCAGTCGACATGCTGGAGCCAGCATAGGATTGCCAGCACAAGATATATTGGTGACAGTAAAGTTGAGCGGCGTTGTCACCATGGGGTACTCATGGTTGATTACTGCCCGCTGCGGCTACCATGTTCTCAGCATGCAGAATCGAGCATGGGACGGGAGGCGGGGGGGGCGGTTATACTAATTATCCTGTTATGGGTTGTTTGTCATTTTGTGTCTTTAAACGTTGCATGGTAGTGTAGTGAGATGTCAAAGCACATCAAGCCATGGCGCCCGTTGCTGTCTTGCTCAGGCAATCCAGTACCTGCATTGCTTGAATGTCACCCGACCATATGAGCTCCGTGCAATCAAACGAAGTAGTATGCCTGCCTCAGGAACCCCAGATTCACAATGAGGCACAGGATCTCCTCTTACTGCAGGACTATGTGCACAGACTGACGAACACTCTCAGAACTTTGGAAGACACCCACGCCGTATTGCAGCAAACGGAACTCCTTGCAGGTGTTATCAACGAGCAAGACTGCAGAGACATTCGCACAGCCTGCTGTTGCTTAAGAAGTCTGCGCATTCGACTAGAAGCCCGTGCCAACGTTACAGAACGAGAAGTGATTAGTCGACAGCTACAGCTCATGCATGCGAGCGTACAACAGCACCGGACTGAAGACCTTAACACAGCTGACACAAGTTGCCTGTCCAGAACCTCTTTTGAGCACTTTGAGGATAGACCTGGTCCCTGTGCAGAGAAAAACGCTCGTATTCCTACACCAATGTAACCAAGCAAGCTACCATGATCATTGACCGCATCTAATGCAGTTGATCTCAACACCTGCCAAGTTGACCGCTCAAGCTGCGCAACGCTTGCAAGCCTGCATCCATGCGGTCGAGCTCGCCCTTCGCGAACTCAATCGCATTGGATTCAGTTTTGAAAGTGGTATACTCCGCCAAAGTGCACTGCAACTCCCATATATGTGTATCTTCTCCCATATCACGAAGATGCAATGCAAGAGCACTAGCATGGTAGTGCCACTAACAATTTCGGTGCAATATGATGATTGGAAAAGCAGTACTGAGCGGACTCTGAGGGTACCTGAGTGCTGTTACCGCGCCGTCTTTTTCACCTTAGACCACGTTTCACTTTCCTGTTTCACTGCGGTAGCTTCTCACCACTTTGTTGTGACCCGGCGTTGACGGTGTTTGCTTCAAAGTGTTTTGGTGCTATATTATGCCATGATGGCTGCTCTTTGAGATCTCGGGGATCCTGGCTGGGGGGATCCCTGGTTTCCGCATTGAGCTGTGTTGCTTCAGCACCCTGTGATGTGGCCCTGGGTGATTTTGTGGTTGGTTTTTTGGTTGTTTTCTTGTTTAAGGGCCTGCGTTGACATGGCACAGAAGTTGTCATTTGCATGCGTCGAGATGTATGATGGCCTGCGCGAAGGATGGCACACAAGTTGCTATCGGAATTCATCTCAAGAGCACATTGCTGTCCTTTTGCCCTGTTTTTTGTTTTGTTCTGTTCTGTTTTGTTTGTTTGGTTGTTTTTTGTGTGTTTTGCTTTTTGTGGTTTTTGTTTCGTTTGCTTTTTTGTTGGTTTGTGCTCGCTCTCGGCAATCGGATAGCTTTATGGACTATGTAAAGGTCCACACCAGCTCTCTTTTGTGGCTTTTCATGCATGTCAATTCAATTTCCGGCAAGTAAAAGCTTGTGTAACGACCTGGCGAAAGCCTCGGAGGCGTTGGACGGAAAAAAAAGTGATGAGAACACAGCTATAAACTCTTGGAGAAGAGTTTAAGCTAGCTGGAAATATCTGATGGAGAGAATCTATTATGCTTTGAACTTGGACTTTGAGATGTATTGGCATTGTGAGGACGATGGCCATATTTGGGCATCTTATTTGTCTGAGAGTTTTGTGATGAGATGTTTCGGTATTTTGAGAACAATACCTACATCATCGTCATCGTGGCCTATGGATCATGCACTTGATCTTATGGTGTGCTTTTATCGTTCCTGAGATGACTTTGATTATCTCTGTGAGGACGACATTGTTTTGGTACGACTTTGATCTACATTGTGGATTGGCTATTACAGTGGTCGAAAGACTTCAGCGATACAACTGTATTTGGCTGACCTACATTGACAATGTCGAATGGAACATTCTATTCTCCATTGAGATTGGAAACTGTGAGATGTTATCTCTATGTGGAAAACTGATTCGGAGAAAGAACTTTGTGTTCTGACTATACTTTGTATCCAGAAGAAGGTTGTACAGATATCTTGTGTGAATCACTTCGTTCTTGAGAAGTTAGTCACAAGTTTGACTAATGAGCTGGTTATTCACATTTGGATGAGAACCAGTTTGATTTGAGAACTTTTGGAAGTGTTTCGATGATTTTGAATTCATCTAGTGAAATTGAGTTTTGTAGACTTCTAGCAGCTGGAATAGTTTCAACAAACCTTTATTTTGAAGAACTTGAGGTTTGTTAACTGGAAACCTGGAATCGAGTTTACCAGTTGAGACATCGGCTCGAAGGACTGGTGTCAGAAGTTCATTTAATGAACAGAAGCTGCTGTGTCACATAACTTGACATAAGACTGACCGACAGAGGGAACTCGTTCTTTGTTTCTTCTTCTTTTGGTTTGTTTTGTTTGTTTGTGTTGTTTGTTGTGTTTCTCTGTGACTGATCGTGCTGCGTCTGGAGCGAAAAGAAGGAGCTTGACGTCAGCATGTGGGAGTCGTGAAAGAAACATTCCTTTTGACACGGTATTGCTTTAGTTTAATTAGTTAGGGACTTACGCGCTGCGCTTGTGTTTGGTGTGCGTGGTTGACGTACGCGTCCGCCCGCGTAGTTCTGTAGGAATTTTGGAAGAAGCGTTGGATCTGACCGTGGATCTGTGCACGGCGCTTTTTCTACATGGTAGCGGAGCTCTACGGAGCTACCCACACCATTCTCCGCTGACCCTTGTTGCAGTGTACTAAGGACACCATCTAAGGTGAAGCTGAGGTCGTTTGTATTGAGCTCCTGAATCTTTTGCGCAGGGATACGTGTTGAGCTTGTACTAAGGTTCTGAAGTGATCACTAGGTTGGTACATTGCGGATGTAAAGTCAAGGGCATCGAAGAGCTTGAGTATTCTTAATTGAGATGATGTGTGTTTTTTTGTTTCACTTGTGTGGCATGTTGACTGTGAGGTCATTGAGTGAAGGTGACTTGTCAAGTGATTGCCAGAGATGACATGTTTTGAAATGCTTGGAGTATCTCGACAGGCTGAGGTTGGGAGTAAGTCCCGGAGACACAAGTGAGGTGTTTGGACAGTGAAGGCTCCGACAACCTGCCTGGAGATGAACATTGAGAGTATCGCGATAGGCTGAGGTTGGGAGTAAGTCCTGGAGACACAAGTGAGGTGTTTGGACAGTGAAGACTCCGACAACCTGCCTTGAAATGAGTTAGGTAGAGAGAAGTCTGTGCGGTGACTTGGATGACAGGCTGAGGTTTGGAGTAGGTCCTTGGGACACAATGGATGTTTGGACAAGCGAGAACCCCGACCATTTGTCTGGTTTCCAGGCAAGTTGTCGGAGTTCTTGAGTGTGTAGAATGCTTGTAGAAATTGACCTGTTTGAAAGTTTGAAACCACTGTACCCTATTTGGCTCGAGAAATTTGGGTATCAAGGAACTTCGCAATAGTTTTGCCTAAGATGGATGCCAGAGATAGATCCAGAGATCGGAGGAGAGACAATTCTGTGTATGAGGCAGAGAATGAACAACTCCTTGGCCGAATTATTGAGATAGAGAAGTTGCAAGGTGTCATAAGGTTGCTACAGACACAGATCGTACTCCTGGAATGGCTGATACCGCTATTGGAAGATCTGCGAATTAACCGAAGCAACTTGGATATCATCAGGATGTTGAAGGATAATCTCATGGGCTTGGAAAGGGAGTTGCAGCATCGATCCTGTGAAGTGCGAGGACAGATACTTGCACGGTATCACAGAGCATTGGATGGATGAAATATCACTGTACTCAACATTGTGTGAGGCAATTTTGGCAATCATGGGCATAGGCGATGGAGTTCTTGGCAAAAGTGGTAAGCGAGAGTAAAATAAGTATCAACGGCTGAGCTGCATGTGAGAGTGTGTTGCAGTTGCGTTGCATGTGAGATTTGTGATTTAGTTGTGTAAGAGGTTTTGTGACTTTGGCTAGAAAGAGAGAGAGAGAGCCTGGAGAGTCACTAGGAAATCAGGAAGCTTGGTGATTTTGGCCGAGAGTGAGAGAAAGTGCCTGGAGAATCACTAGAGAGCATTGGAAAGAGTTAGAAGGAAAGTGGGCTGTACGGCAGGGTGCTGCATAGGTCCATATTGAAAGTAAGAAAGAGTAACATCTCGACAGGTTGGTCAGGTTGTAGATGATTCAGGACGCACGGAGTGCACAGTGCGTGGTGCTACTGAGCCTGGCGTCATGCCTGGAGATGACAGTTTTAGTTGAAAGAGATTGGCATGAGAACCCGGAATGGTCAGTGACCAGGTTTAGTTGCCCAGAGTTGAAAGAGATTGGCATGAGAACCCGGAATGGTCAGTGACCAGGTTTAGTTGCCCAGAGTTGAAAGAGATTGGCATGAGAACCCGGAATGGTCAGTGGCCAGGTTTAGTTGCCCAGAGTTGAAAGAGATTGGCATGAGAACCCGGAATGGTCAGTGACCAGGTTTAGTTGCCCAGAGTTGAAAGAGATTGGCATGAGAACCCGGAATGGTCAGTGACCAGGTTTAGTTGCCCAGAGTTGAGAGAGATCGGCATGAGAACCCGGAATGGTTGGTGACCAGGTTTAGTTGCCATTGATTGGAAAACGTTGGCACGAGAACCACGGAGGGTCGAGTTTGCTTTGTCAGTGACCTTGGTTTAGTTGCCACATTTGCAATGTAATGCGTGAATAATTGAACACCTGAGGTTCAGTAGTGTGCAGGAACAGTGGAGCTTGACGGATGTTTGCACTGACTGGTGACCTTGAGATTGAAGCCTGAAGCATTGTTGTTTGCCTGGCAGTGTAGGTACTAGAGTGCTGAGAGAGAGAGAGAGATAGGAACCGTCATGGCACTGGAGGCACGGTGGAACTTGGTGTTGAGACTGTGAGTTGACAACGGAGTGAGCTGTGTTTGCCTGTTTGGGGAAAGTTGGTTGATTTGTCAGATGCATCAGGTAACCTAGGATGTAGTTTGAACTGCAGTTGTGAGTGCGTTTGATTGGGACAGATGGTGAGTCATTGGAAACGACCTGAACTGTGTAGGTAGTGGAAACTGTTTTGAACTGTATTTTGAAACGAAACAGGAAACTTTGTTGTGAGTTTGTTTTCATGGTTTTCTTTGACCGGAATCTGAACAGTTTTGCAGTGTTGCAGGCAGGTCAGGTATGACTTACGTTGCTTGGATTGTTGCAGTCGGTTGTGAAACCTGGGACAGATGCAGAGAAGGCACAGTGAACCCTGAGACAGGTAAGTATTCTGAAGTTGTTGTCAAACTGACTGGACTTTGTGTGAAGACAACTTGAATGTAAGTATTCCCTTTTGGCTTAGAGCAATCATACCGTACCTCTCTAGATGGATGGACGAGCATGGAGGTTTCTGCAAGCCAAGTTTGGCTGTGAGATGAGCTCTATGGTCTTTATAGCAATGATTGCCAGTGTGGTTTGCCTACTTTGTCTATGGCATTTCCCTTGGTAGAAATGTAGTTGAGAACAAGATGCTTGTGATGTTGGTCGACTCCGGAAAGGTTTCCTTTGCGAACCTGGGTCATGTTGAGTGGACATCTTGTACTACCAGAAGGCTGGCATGGAGTCTGCGAGATCTACAGCACTTGAGCTTTGCAGAGGATCCTGAGAGGAAGTAGAGCGGTAGTGTAGTTTGTGCGTTTGCGTGTTGCTCAGAGTGAAAAACAAGAGAGGGAATCTGGGATTTGAGATTTGCAATTTTCTTTTGAATTGAATAGTTTTGACTTACAACAGAAAAGAAAAGAAATGGGCTGGATGGCAGAGGCGCTGCATAGGTCCATAGGGAACTGGACGGCGGGGGCGATTACGACTTGCATAGGTTTATGAGGCTACTCTAGCCAGAGACAGACAGCAGATAAAATTTAATAAATTGCATCTACAGGTGCATCTGTAGTAACCCTTAAAATTGCATATTGCATCTTGGCATCTTGCCAAAAATGCATCTGTAGCTTTCTCCTCGTTCCAGAAATGCATCTGTAACTTTTACTTCTTTCAAGAAATGCAAACAAATTGGTGTGTGTGTGTGTGTTTGTGTGTAATGTATGTAATGTAACGTGATGTCATGCAATGTGATGTAACGTCATGCAATGCGCTGTAATGTTATGGAATGAAATGTAACCTAATATAATGAAATGTAGTGTAGATGTATGGTTGTATGTTTGTTTAATGTAAGCGCGGATGGGTGCATCCAAGGATGGATGTACAATGTACTGTAGGTCACTGTAGATACAGTGTAGGTAGGTAAGTCGATATGTAGGCAACGTACGGCGTGTTTGTCCCTGAGGCCCTAAAGCCCTAAAAGTCGTTTCCTTGTGCATGTGTTTGCTTCTGTTTTCCTGTGAGCTCCCAATTAGCTGACTTTGACTTTGACTTTGTTTCTACCGTTGCGAAATAGATTCGACCACATTTCTGACCCAAGCCACACCCACACCCACACCCACACACAACCACGCCCACACATCGACGCAAATCCACCGATTGAAGGAATATACAGAATCCAGGCGATCCAAAATCCGGTTCTTGTGGCAAAGAAAGCATGACTAGCTTGGGCTTGGAATCTTCGAGGCTTACATGTTAGAATGGCATGATCATATATCTATTATTAGGAAAGAAATGCATGTTCAAATCTTACCCCTAAAACCAGCACCACAAATTGAATATACACAACCTTCAGAAAATGCAAAATTGCATATTTGGATCCTGGGCACCCCCAAAAAGGCATATGTGGTAACCGTTAACTTTCAAAATTGCATATTTGAGACCCTATGTTTCCCCAAAATGCATATCTGGTGATTATCAAAATTGCATATTTGAGACCTTGGGCACCCCAAACATGCATATGTGATAAGCCTCAATATTGCATATTTGGGACCCTTGGCATTCCAAAATTGCATATTTAGTTGCTAGAATTGTTTTTTTTGAGTCTGGAAGGTGAGTTTTGCAAGCTAATATGCAATTTTGGTGACTCTCAAAATTGCATATTTGGAACACTTGGCATTCCAAAATTGCATATTTAGTTGCTAGAAATGTTTTTTGGGGACCCTTGAAGTTGAGTTTTGCA
Source organism: Cladocopium goreaui (assembly GCA_947184155.2). NCBI lineage: Eukaryota > Dinophyceae > Suessiales > Symbiodiniaceae > Cladocopium > Cladocopium goreaui. Next base: position 187,010 of record CAMXCT020000766.1, read on the forward strand.
GGCTAATATGCAATTTTGGTGACCATCAAAATTGCATATTTGGTACCCTTGGCATTCCAAAATTGCATATTTAGTTTCTGGAAGTTGTTTTTTGGGAGCCTGGAAAGTGAGTTTTGCAAGCTAATATGCAATTTTGGTGACCATCAAGATTGCATATTTGGGACCCTTGGCATTCCAAAATTACATATTCAGTTGCTAGAAATTGTTGTTTTTGAGTCTGGAAGGTGAGTTTTGCAAGCTAATATGCAATTTTGGTGACCATCAAAATTGCATATTTGGTACTTTTGGCATTCCAAAATTGCATATTCAGTTGCTAGAAATTGTTTTTTGGGAGCCTGGAAAGTGAGTTTTGCAAGCTCATATGCAATTTTGGTGACTCTCAAAATTGCATATTTGGTACCCTTGGCATTCCAAAATTGCATATTTAGTTGCTAGAATTGTTTTTTTTGAGTCTGGAAGGTGAGTTTTGCAAGCTAATATGCAATTTTGGTGACTCTCAAAATTGCATATTTGGAACACTTGGCATTCCAAAATTGCATATTTAGTTGCTAGAAATTATTTTTGGTGACCCTTGAAGTTGAGTTTTGCAGGCTAATATGCAATTTTGGTGACCATCAAAATTGCATATTTGGTACCCTTGGCATTCCAAAATTGCATATTTAGTTTCTGGAAGTTGTTTTTTGGGAGCCTGGAAAGTGAGTTTTGCAAGCTAATATGCAATTTTGGTGACTCTCAAAATTGCATATTTGGGACCCTTGGTATTCCAAAATTACATATTCAGTTGCTAGAAATTGTTTTTCTTGAGTCTGGAAGGTGAATTTTGCAAGCTAATATGCAATTTTGGTGACCATCAAAATTGCATATTTGCTGCCCTTGGCATTCCAAAGTTGCACATTCAGTTGCTAGAAATTGTTTTTTTTTGAGTCTGGAAGGTGAGTTTTGCAAGCTAATATGCAATTTTGGTGACCATCAAAATTGCATATTTGGTACCCTTGGCATTCCAAAATTGCATATTCAGTTGCTAGAAATTGTTTTTTTTGAGTCTGGAAAGTGAGTTTTGCAAGCTAATATGCAATTTTGGTGACCATCAAAATTGCATATTTGGTACCCTTGGCATTCCAAAATTGCATATTCAGTTGCTAGAAATTGTTTTGTTTGAGTCTGGAAAGTGAGTTTTGCAAGCTAATATGCAATTTTGGTGACCATCAAAATTGCATATTTGGGACCCTTGGTATTCCAAAATTGCATATTCAGTTGCTAGAAATTGTTTTTTTGAGCCTGGAAGGTGAGTTTTGCAAGCTAATATGCAATTTTGGTGACTCTCAAAATTGCATATTTGGAACACTTGGCATTCCAAAATTGCATATTTAGTTGCTAGAAATGTTTTTTGGGGACCCTTGAAGTTGAGTTTTGCATGCTAATATGCAATTTTGGTGACCATCAAAATTGCATATTTGGTACCCTTGGCATTCCAAAATTGCATATTTAGTTTCTGGAAGTTGTTTTTTGGGAGCCTGGAAAGTGAGTTTTGCAAGCTAATATGCAATTTTGATGAGCATCAAAATTGCATATTTGGGACCCTTGGTATTCCAAAATTGCATATTCAGTTGCTAGAAATTGTTTTTTGGGAGCCTGGAAAGTGAGTTTTGCAAGCTAATATGCAATTTTGATGACCATCAAAATTGCATATTTGGGACCTTTGGTATTCCAAAATTGCATATTCAGTTGCTAGAAATTGTTTTTTGGGAGCCTGGAAGGTGAGTTTTGCAAGCTAATATGCAATTTTGGTGACCATCAAAATTGCATATTTGGCACCCGTGGCTCACCAAAAATGTATATGTTGTAGTCATCGAAATTGCATATTTAGGACCCTGGGCACCACAAAAATGCATATGTAGGAACCCTCAAAATTCCATATTTGGGACCCTGAGCACCCCAAAAATGAATATGGCATATATGGGAAGGCTCAAAATTGCACATTTGGGACCCTATGCCCCTATGCTAGCCCAAAATGCATATTTAGTGACCTTCAAAAATGCACCTGGGGAATTCCACCAATAAATGCAGAAAAGTCATATTAGAGAGGCTTGAAAATGCATATTTGCAAATATGTATATTTAAGTTTTTCGAAAATTGATATTTACATGTGTTGGATTCTCGAAAATGCATTTAGGGCCATTTAGGGGGAGCAACCACCATTGACCGATCATTGACCAGTCATCAACCAGTAACCGTTCACCAATCATTATGAAGGATGATATTACCCATGCTCTTGGGGGCTGATGTTCCCAGACTTGACATATGTTTTACCTGTTATATTATGTTAGCCCAATAATTTCCATGTCCCAAATTTCCACTGTGATGTTTGAACTTTGTTACAACATGTCTTGCATTGAAGTTCTAAGACGAATGATTATGTTTGAGACTATTTTAGTACCACTTCAATTTTCTGAGCACTCCAGTGGTTGTCCAATTCCAATTGACATGTGTCATATGTAAAATAACGATGACTTTTTGGGGCTTTACCCAGATGACCTTTTGACACACCCAATGTCCAATATGCATTTTGAAGACACCACCAATATGCAATATGCTTTTTTGGGGCTTTGCTCATATGACCCTGTAGACGCAATTTATTAAAAACATGATTTTCCAATGTAAGGCTCAAGCCTAGCCTCATAAGCATAGGTTCCAAAAGAAAAGAAAAGTTGTAGAAAGTCAAAACGTGGACCAGATTGCAAGACGTTGCAAGGTTCACACATGAGCTAGATTGCAGACGTGCATAGGCTCAGAGAACAGATTTAAGTAAAAGAGAGAAAGACAAAGGGAACTGGACGGCAGGGGCGATTACGACTTGCATAGGTTCCAAAACGAGAGAGAAACGTAGGGAACTGAACGGCAGGGGCGATTACGACTTGCATAGGTTCCGAAACGTGAGACTGACGGAAATGAGTGTAAATGTGCTGTCAGTTTGTAGCTCGACATACTGTCTAAGTGAGAGACGAAGTATGGAGCTGTCTATTATGCTGGACTGGACGTGACATTTTTGTCTGGACTTCTCATGTCTGTGTAGGTTTCATTCCATCGTTACTGTTTTACTATAAGACAACTTTGGCTCAGTGTTTTTGCATTTCAGCTACCCTCGCAATAGCTTTGAGATACCATGGCATCAACGGCAATGGAATCCATTCGTCTTTGGTTGGCATTGACTCCTAAGCAGTTTGAGGACTTGAACAATGGGAAGGAGGTTCAGCCTGACGAATATTCCAAGAGGTTTGGACTACGAAAAGACCCGGTTGCTGCCGTTGAGCGTGCTCAGTACTTCAATGATTGGACACCGGAAGGTCCAAAGGGTGAGTTTTGTGCCAAAGACTATGTCTTGGTCGAGGTAGAGGTGACCGCCATCGGCTATCTTCAGAAAGCCGAGTCGGGAGTTCTCTTGAAATATAAACCAAATGAGTACCGCTGGCAGGGAGCGATGCGATCCGAAGAGTATGACCAGCGTGGGAATCTTCTATACCGATTCTCTAAAGAGGCTCACCAAATCATTTAAGCACAGAAGAAATAGAGGACAATAGATGTTTCCTCTATGTACAGTTTAATGGTACCAAGTCGGGTGGTAATACTAGACTTGGAGGCTGACTACATCTGCGAGGCGAAAAGCAAAAGCTGTGGTGAAAGAGCTGTCAAGCTGAGATTGGAGTGAGATGACAATTTTGGGATGTCTTGGAATTTCAGAGTTTTGGACGATTTCGGACTGGACAGAACTTGGACTTGTGGAACTCAGTTTGTGTGATTCTTGTCAGCTGTCACGAGTTTTGCATGAGTTTTCATTTTTGCTGCATGACATGTCTATGGGTTTCATGTGCACGGAAACCACGGTGATCTGTTTTGCAGTTTTGTGAAGGGTTATGCATTGACAGTTGGATTTGGATTGAGTTTGCGGTTTGCCACAAGTTTGCACTATTTTTGTTTTTGGTCTGAGACATTGGAGTTTGATCGATCATATATTACCTGTCAAGATGTGCGGCACGCATCTTGGGGTAGTATTAAGTGTGATCTTTGTCGGAAGTGTAACTCATCTGTTAAGGTGTGAGTCACGCACCTTAGGATGAGCAAGGGAGAGTTGGTGCCTGGCATGGCATGAAACGGCTGAGATGTGGTCTGCATGGTCATTATAGGGATTGTCAAGTTGAATTGCAGATTATGCCCAAGCTGTATTTGGGTCCCGGCTTATCCCAGCGGGTGCATCAGGCCTTGTCTAGGAGACTCGAGCAATTCATGGCAGCGAACGTTGCCGGTTCCGCAACTCCAGCAGCCCCGGCAGTTCCAACAGCAGAGGGAGAGCTTCCCTTGTCTGAGAATCCACCGTTGACGGCACAGACAGGAGTGGCTGAGACGGATTCCGAGAAAGAGAAAGAGCAGGATTCTATCCATGTGGATGGAGAAGACAAGGATGAAGGAGATGCTGGAAGAGATGATGATAGATCGAGATCTCCGAGGTTGAGAAGGCATCATGAGTGCTTTGACCCCAATGAGGCGACTGACTTGTTGAGTTCTACCACAGGCTTGGCTGTGGGAATCACATCCATGGTCGCTGCGTTGAAAGGATCCACAGACAAACTTGAGATCCTGATTAAGAGTACACATACTCTACAGTCTGACCTTTGCAGATCCCTGGAAGCCGTTGGAGAAGCTGTCACCAACATGGCACGTGCTTCTGAGTCCCTTGCAGCAGGGGTGAATCACAACACCAGCAGGACTGGAGCAATGGTAGGTGAACTTACCAAGCTCAAGAAGCATGTTGAGTGGTCGCTTGACGCTTCAATGAAGGACACCCTTCGAGACAACAAGAAGGGTCGCCTAGAAAGGGATCAGTCGTTACAAGACATCATGTCGCAACTCCATGAGAGCATGGATAAACTCCAGGAAAGCCTCAAGATGGTGGCAGAAAGAATCGAAAGGGCAACGCCATCGGCAGAAATCAGGGGAACGCCGCCGGCAGAAATTCCCCCGGCGTATGACCCGCCATTGGCACCTATGGATCCGCCATTGGCTCCTATGACTCCAACCATGGCACCAGCTGGACCCGGCACAAGTATTCCACCGCCTCCGGCGATTCCGCCAAGATCGGCAATTCCAGCACCACCGACATTGCAGACAGTTCGATTTGCAGGGTATAGCCCGGCGCGGATGGGTGAAGTTCCGATGAGCTATCCCCTGGGTTTGGAGGTTAAGGACATGAAGTCGCCACCTACTCAGGTGATCGAGGAAGTCACGGGACGTGTCAGAGCTGTTTCACCCACACCACGTCACGATCCTCTGACGGGGACCGCAGCGTTTTCCCCTCTGGGGTATATGCAGATTCAGGGGACGCGGGAATACTGCAGGGTATACCCCTGATATCTATCCCTGAGCAGAGTGCCAAAGGCACTGGAATTCGCCTGGTTTAATGACAAGAGAATAGTTGATTTTATCAGCTCGAGGTTCACTTGTTGTTTTCAGAGATGACGGCATGGCTGAGCGCAGGCATCGGATTTAAGTTTAAAAGGGGGCGAGACACACCGAGTGACGCAGTAGATATGGTTTTGTTTGCATATTTGGTTTTGGTTTGAGGTTCATTTTGTTGTCATTTGTCTCTCAATGACGATAGCGAGAGCAACGTGCTTGAAGGCATTCAGAACCCTGAGTTGCTAGCAGATCTGAGGGAGACATCATGAAGAAAAGTTGAAGGTTTTTGATTGGCTTGATTGCGATATTCCTCACGTTTGAGTTGTTGTGTACATGACTTGAGTTTTGTTGCTTGAAACATGGAACTTGTTGTTGTGAGTGTTTGCACAAACATTTTGGTATAATTGTGTTGTCATGGCATATGATGAGAACCTGGGAAGAAACTCGGACGGAATCTGAGTTTAAGTAATTGGAAAATCTTCCGAGGAATCTGATGCCATGATTGCAAACACATTGCACTGTCATGTCATGATATAGACTCAAACAAGGCATACCACACTTCTGAGATCATCAGGATGGACCAAACGTTGAAAGGGGGAAGGCGATCTATGCGATGATGAAGCTGTGAAAGCTATTCTGTCATAGGATATCTCTCACCGCTTCCTCATTCCGTGCCAATCTTAGTTAGTCCTGACCCTAGCGGAGAGAGAGACTTATTCAGAACATTTTTTGAATTTGTTGTGCAGTGACTGTGAACTGTACTTCACTTGCTCTGAATTTGAGATGAGTTGCATGAGTGATATTACTTCACTTGCGTTTTCTTTTTACACGCCTACCTTCTTCACGAAGGTGCGGATTAACTGAAACAGTTGGCCTTTGTTTTTGCGTTGACTCCGATCGTGCGACGTTAGGTTTCGTCTTGGGTCTCGTGTGTGTGTGTGTTGTTTTGTTTTGTTCTGTTGTTGTTGTTGTTTCGTTTGTTGTAGGAAGACAACAGCACTGTAGGTATATCGTTATCGACGCCATGGGTTTATCCGAGGAACTGGATTTTGGAAGACGAGCTTAGTACTGGAAAGACTTTAGGAGTCTTTGGACTGAGTCTGGTATTCCAACATCTGGCTTTCGCGACAGAGAAGATTTTGAATTTGGAAGCTACGACATTATGCATGAGTTGAACGAGATGAGTTTTGGGATGATGCTTTATCATCGACCGTGAGTTTTGGAAGTACGTGTACCTTTTGGATGTTTTGATCATGAATATGATCTGGAACGTGAACATTTTTCTGTGGATATTCGAGTGGTATCCATATCAGGAAGCGATGTGAGTGTATGGAAGGGAGTGAGTGGATGAGATGTCATGTCGAAAGGGGGTATGGAAATTTGACACCCTGTGTGAGACCACCCTTTGGGTAAGGGTGAAGCGACATGTCACTCATCATTGTGTACAAACTATGCACAGAGGATATGTGGAAGGTTACTGCAAGAAGTCATGGAAGAGGTAGAGAATACTCTACTTATTGTGGAAAGAATCTTGTATGTGACCATCTTGTGTCACAATGTTCTATTAGTCTTCGGACTTGTCATTTCGGACATCAGGATGATGTCATTGATCAGTGTTGACCAGTGATTGTGGTATATGGATCAGTTCTACATCTTATTCTGGATTCGACTTGAGTCTGGTACGGCTTATTGCCTGAGCTGAAAATACCTACATTGGGTTGGGCATTGGAATTGTTTATTACGTCTTCGACGTTGGGAAGGTCATTCTCTCCAAGTGATGAGAACACAGCTATAAACTCTTGGAGAAGAGTTTAAGCTAGCTGGAAATATCTGATGGAGAGAATCTATTATGCTTTGAACTCGGACCTTGAGATGCATTGGCATTGTGAGGACAATGATCATATTTGGGCATCTTATTTGTCTGAGAGTTTTGTGATGAGATGTTTCGGTATTGTGAGGACAATACCTACATCATCGTCATCGTGGCCTGTGGATCATATACTTGATCTTGTGGTGTGCTTTATCGTTCCTGAGATGACTTTGATTATCTCTGTGAGGACGACATTGTTTTGAGACGACTTTGATCTACATTGTGGATTGGCTACTACAGTGGTCGAAAGACTTCAGCGATACAACTGTATTTGGCTGACCTACATTGACAATGTCGAATAGAACATTCTATTCTCCATTGAGATTGGAAACTGTGAGATGCTATCTCTATGTGGAAGACTGATTTGGAGAAAGAGCTTTGTGTTCTGACTATACTTTGTATCCAGAAGAAGGTTGTATAGATACCTTGTGTGAATCACTTCGTTCTTGAGAAGTTAGTCACAAGTTTGACTAGTGAGCTGGTTATTCACGTTTGGATGAGAACCAGTTTGATTTGAGAACTTTTGGAAGTGTTTCGATGATTTTGAATTCATCTAGTGAAATTGAGTTTTGTAGACTTCTAGCAGCTGGAATAGTTTCAACAAACCTTTATTTTGAAGAACTTGAGGTTTGTTAACTGGAAACCTGGAATCGAGTTTACCAGTTGAGACATCGGCTCGAAGGACTGGTGTCAGAAGTTCATTTAATGAACAGAAGCTGCTGTGTCACATAACTTGACATAAGACTGACCGACAGAGGGAACTCGTTCTTTGTTTCTTCTTCTTTTGGTTTGTTTTGTTTGTTTGTGTTGTTTGTTGTGTTTCTCTGTGACTGATCGTGCTGCGTCTGGAGCGAAAAGAAGGAGCTTGACGTCAGCATGTGGGAGTCGTGAAAGAAACATTCCTTTTGACACGGTATTGCTTTAGTTTAATTAGTTAGGGACTTACGCGCTGCGCTTGTGTTTGGTGTGCGTGGTTGACGTACGCGTCCGCCCGCGTAGTTCTGTAGGAATTTTGGAAGAAGCGTTGGATCTGACCGTGGATCTGTGCACGGCGCTTTTTCTACATGGTAGCGGAGCTCTACGGAGCTACCCACACCATTCTCCGCTGACCCTTGTTGCAGTGTACTAAGGACACCATCTAAGGTGAAGCTGAGATCGTTTGTATTGAGCTCCTGGATTTTCGCGAGATCTGTGTTGAGCTTGTACTAAGGTTCTGAAGTGATCACTAGGTTGGTACATTGCGGATGTAAAGTCAAGGGCATCGAAGAGCTTGAGTATTCTTAATTGAGATGATGTGTGTTTTTGTTTCACTTTTAGGCATGTTGACTGTGAGGTCATTGGTTGAAGGTGACTTGTCAAGTGATTGCCAGAGATGACATGTTTTGAAATGCTTGGAGTATCTCGACAGGCTGAGGTTGGGAGTAAGTCCTGGAGACACAAGTGAGGTGTTTGGACAGTGAAGGCTCCGACAACCTGCCTGGAGATGAACATTGAGAGTATCGCGACAGGCCGAGGTTGGGAGTAGGTCCTGGAGACACAAGTGAGGTGTTTGGACAAGTAAGGACTCCGACAACTAGCCTAGTGACGTTTGAGTGTGTAGAATGCTTGTAGAAATTGATTTGTTTGGAAAGTTTGAAACCACTGTACCCTATTTGGCTCAAGAAATTTGGGTATCAAGGAACTTCGCAATAGTTTTGCCTAAGATGGATGCCAGAGATAGATCCAGAGATCGGAGGAGAGACAATTCTGTGTATGAGGCAGAGAATGAACAACTCCTTGGCCGAATTATTGAGATAGAGAAGTTGCAAGGTGTCATAAGGTTGCTACAGACACAGATCGTACTCCTGGAGTGGCTGATACCGCTATTGGAAGATCTGCGAATTAACCGAAGCAACTTGGATATCATCATGATGTTGAAGGACAATCTCATGGGCTTGGAAAGGGAGTTGCAGCATCGATCCTGTGAAGTGCGAGGACAGATACTTGCACGGTACCACAGAGCATTGGATGGATGAAATATCTCTGTACTCAACATTGTGTGAGGCAATTTTGGCAATCGTGGGCATAGGCGATGGAGTTCCTGGCAAAAGTGGTAAGCGAGAGTAAAATAAGTATCAACGGCTGAGCTGCATGTGATGTTGTGTTGCAGTTGCGTTGCATGTGAGATTTGTGATTTAGTTGTGTAAGAGGTTTTGTGACTTTGGCAAGAGAGAGAGAGAGCCTGGAGAGTCACTAGGAAACTAGGAAGCTTGGTGATTTTGGCCGAGAGTGAGAGAAAGTGCCTGGAGAATCACTAGAGAGCATTGGAAAGAGTTAGAAGGAAACTGGGCTGTACGGCAGGGTGCTGCATAGGTCCATATTGAAAGTAAGAAAGAGTAACATCTCGACAGGTTGGTCAGGTTGTAGATGATTCAGGACGCACGGAGTGCACAGTGCGTGGTGCTACTGAGCCTGGCGTCATGCCTGGAGATGACAGTTTGAGTTAAGAAAGGTCGGCATGAGAACCCGGAATGGTCAGTGACCAGGTTTAGTTGCCACAGAATTGAGAAAGATCGGCATGAGAACCCGGAATGGTCGGTGACCAGGTTTAGTTGCCACAGAATTGAGAAAGATCGGCATGAGAACCCGGAATGGTCAGTAGCCTTGGTTTAGTTGCCACAGAATTGAGAAAGATTGGCATGAGAACCCGGAATGGTCAGTAGCCTTGGTTTAGTTGCCACAGAGTTGAGAAAGATTGGCATGAGAACCACGGAGGGTTGGTGACCAGGTTTAGTTGCCACAGAGTTGAGAGAGATCGGCATGAGAACCCGGAATGGTCAGTAGCCTTGGTTTAGTTGCCACATATTGGAGAAAGCTTGACATGAGAACCACGGAGGGTCAGTAGCCTTGGTTTAGTTGCCCAGAGTTGAGAAAGTTCGGCATGAGAACCACGGAGGGTTGGTGACCTTGGTTTAGTTGTCACAGAATTTGAGAAACGTTGGCATGAGAACCACGGAGGGTCGAGTTTGCTTTGTCAGTGACCTTGGTTTAGTTGCCACATTTGCAATGTAATGCGTGAGTAATTGAACACCTGAGGTTCAGTAGTGTGCAGGAGCAGTGGAGCTTGACGGATGTTTGCACTGACTGGTGACCTTGAGATTGAAGCCTGAAGCATTGTTGTTTGCCTGGCAGTGTAGGTACCAGAGTGCTGAGAGAGAGAGAGAGAGAGAGAGAGATAGGAACCGTCATGGCACTGGAGGCACAGTGGAACTTGGTGTTGAGACTGTGAGTTGACAACGGAGTGAGCTGTGTTTGCCTGTTTGGGAAAGTTGGTTTGATTTGTCAAATGCATCAGATAACCTAGGATGTAGTTTGAACTGCAGTTGTGAGTGCGTTTGATTGGGACATGGTGAGTCATTGGAAACGACCTGAACTGTGTAGGAAGTGGAAACTGTTTTGAACTGTATTTGAAACGAGACGGGAAAACTTGGTTGCGAGTTGGTTTTCTTTGACCGGAATCTGAACAGTTTTGCAGTGTCGCAGGCAGGTCAGGTATGACTTACGTTGCTTGGATTGTTGCAGTTGTTTGTGAAACCTGGGACAGATGCAGAGAAGGCACATTGCACCCTGAGACAGGTAAGTACTCTGAAGTTGTTGTCAGACTGACTGGACTTTGTGTGAAGACAACTTGAATGCAAGTATTCCCTTTTGGCTTAGAGCAATCATACCGTACCTCTCTAGATGGATGGACGAGCATGGAGGTTTCTGCAAGCCGAGTTTGGCTGTGAGATGAGCTCTATGGTCTTTATAGCAATGATTGCCAGTGTGGTTTGCCTACTTTGCCTATGGCATTTCCCTTGGTAGAGATGTAGTTGAGAACAAGATGCTTGTGATGTTGGTCGACTCCGGAAAGGTTTCCTTTGCGAACCTGGGTCATGTTGAATGGACATCTTGTACTACCAGAAGACTGGCATGGAGTTTTGCGAGATCTACAGCACTGGAGCTTTGCAGAGGATCCTGAGAGGAAGTAGAGCGGTAGTGTAGTTTGTGCGTTTGCGTGTTGCTCAGAGTGAAAAGCAAGAGAGGGAATCTGGGATTTGAGATTTGCAATTTTCTTTTGAGTTGAAGAGTTTTGACTTACAACAGAAAAGAAAAGAAATGGGCTGGATGGCAGAGGCGCTGCATAGGTCCATAGGGAACTGGACGGCAGGGGCGATTACGACTTGCATAGGTTCCAAAACGAGAAAGAAACGTAGGGAACTGGACGGCAGGGGCGATTACGACTTGCATAGGTTCCGAAACGTGAGACTGACGGAAATGAATGTAAATGTGCTGTCAGTTTGTAGCTCGACATACTGTCTAGGTGAGAGACGAAGTATGGAGCTGTCTATTATGCTGGACTTGACGTGACATTTTGTCTGGACTTCTCATGTCTGTGTAGGTTTCATTCCACCGTTGCTGTTTTACTATAAGACAACTTTGGCTCAGTGTTTTTGCATTTCAGCTACCCTCGCAATAGCTTTGAGATAGTATGGCATCAACGGCAATGGAATCCATTCGTCTTTGGTTGGCATTGACTCCTAAGCAGTTTGAGGACTTGAACAATGGCAAGGAGGTTCAGCCTGACGAATATTCCAAAAGATTTGGACTACGAAAAGACCCGGTTGCTGCCGTCGAGCGTGCTCAGTACTTCAATGATTGGACACCGGAAGGTCCAAAGGGTGAGTTTTGTGCCAAAGACTATGTCTTGGTCGAAGTAGAGGTGACCGCTATCGGCTATCTTCAGAAAGCTGAGTCGGGAGTTCTCTTGAAATATAAACCAAATGAGTACCGCTGGCAGGGAGCGATGCGATCCGAAGAGTATGACCAGTGCGGGAATCTTCTATACCGATTCTCTAAAGAGGCTCACCAAATCATTTGAGCACAGAAGAAATAGAGGACAATAGATATTTCCTCTATGTACAGTTTTTTTTAATGGTACCAAGTCGGGTGGTAATGCTAGACTTGGAGGCTGACGACAGCTGCGAGGCGAAAGGCAAAAGCTGTGGTGAAAGAGCTGTCAAGCTGAGATTGGAGTGAAATGACAATTTTGGGATGTCTTGGAATTTCAGAGTTTTGGACGATTTCGGACTGGACAGAACTTGGACTTGTGGAACTCAGTTTGTGTGATTTTTGTCAGCTGTCACGAGCTTTGCATGAGTTTTCATTTTTGCTGCATGACATGTCTATGGGTTTCATACGCGTGGAAACCACTGTGATCTGTTTTGCAGTTTTGTGAAGAGTTGTGCCAATGCATGCAGACAGTTGGATTTGGATTGAGTTTGCGGTTTGCCACAAGTTTGCACTATTTTTATTTTGGTCTGAGACATTGGAGTTTGGTCGATCACATATTACCTGTCAAGATGTGCGGCACGCATCTTGGGGTAGCATTGAGTGTGATCCTTGTCGGAAGTGTAACTCATCTGTTAAGGTGTGAGTCACGCACCTTAGGATGAGCAAGGGAGAGTTGGTGCCTGGCATGGCATGAAATGGCTGAGATGTGGTCTGCATTGTCAGTATAGGGATTGTCACGTTGAATTGCAGATTATGCCCAAGCTGTATTTGGGTCCCGGCTTATCCCAGCGGGTGCATCAGGCCTTGTGTAGGAGACTCGAGCAATTCATGGCAGCGAACGTGTCATCTTCCGCAGCTCCAGCAGTCCCGGCAGTTCCAATGGCAGAGGGGGAGCTTCCCTTGTCTGAGAACCCACCGTTGACGGCACAGACAGGAGTGGCTGAGACGGATTCCGAGAAAGAGAAAGAGCAAGATACTATCCATGTGGATGGAGAAGACAAGGATGAAGGAGATGCTGGAAGAGATGACGACAGATCGAGATCTCCGAGGTTGAGAAGGCATCATGAGTCCTTTGACCCCAATGATGCGACCGACTTGTTGAGTTCTACCACAAGCTTGGCTGTGGGAATCACATCTATGGTCGCTGCTTTGAAGGGATCGACGGACAAACTTGAGGTCTTGATTAAGTGTACCCACACTTTGCAGTCTGACCTCTGCAGATCCCTGGAAGCTGTTGGAGAAGCTGTCGCCAACATGGCTCGTGCTTCTGAGTCCCTCGCAGCGGGAGTGAACCACAACACAAGCAGGACTGGAGCAATGGTAGGTGAACTTACCAAGCTCAAGAAGCATGTTGAGTGGTCGCTTGACGCTTCAATGAAGGAAACCCTTCGAGACAACAAGAAGGGTCGACTGGAAAGGGACCAGTCGTTGCAAGACATCATGTCGCAACTCCATGAGAGCATGGATAAACTCCAGGAAAGCCTCAAGCTGGTGGCAGAAAGAATCGAGAGGGCAACGCCACAGGCAGAAGTCAGGGGAACACCGCCGACAGAAATTCCCCCGGCGTATGACCCGCCATTGGCACCTATGGATCCGCCATTGGCTCCTATGACTCCAACCATGGCACCAGCTGGACCCGGCACAAGTGTTCCACCGCCTCCGGCGATTCCGCCAAGGCAGGCAATTCCAGCACCACCGACATTGCAGACAGTTCGATTTGCAGGGTATAGCCCGGCGCGGATGGGTGAAGTTCCGATGAGCTATCCCCTGGGTTTGGAGGTTAAGGACATGAAGTCGCCACCTACTCAGGTGATCGAGGAGGTCACGGGACGTGTCAGAGCTGTTTCACCCACACCACGTCACGATCCTCTGACGGGGACCGCAGCGTTCTCCCCTCTGGGGTATATGCAGATTCAGGGGACGCGGGAATACCGCAGGGTATACCCCTGATATTTATCCCTGAGCAGAGTGCCAAAGGCACTGGAATTCGCCTGGTTTAACGACAAGAGAATAGTTGATTTTATCAGCTCGAGGTTCACTTGTTGTTTTCAGAGATGACGGCATGGCTGAGCGCAGGCATCGGATTTGAGTTTAAAAGGGGGCGAGACACACCGAGTGACGCAGTAGATATGGTTTTGGTTTGAAGTTCGTTTTGTTGTCATTTGTCTCTCAATGACGATAGCGAGAGCAACGTTCTTGAAGGCATTCAGAACTCGAAGTTGCTAGCAGATCTGAGGGAGACATCATGAAGAAAGGTTGAAGTTTTTTTTGATTGGCTTGATTGCGGTATTTTTCATGTTTGGGTTGTTGTGTACATGACTTGAGTTTTGTTGCTTGAAACATGAAACTTGATGTTGTGAGTGTTTCACAAACATTTGGTATAATTGTGTTGTCATGGCATATGATGAGAACCTGGGAAGAGACTCGGACGGAATCTGAGTTTAAGTAATCGGAAATCTTCCGGGGAATCTGATGCCATGATTGCAGACACATTGCACTGTCATGTCATGATATAGACTCAAACAAGACATACCACATTTCCGAGATCACCAGGATGGATCAAACGTTGAAAGGGGGAAGGCGATCTATGCGATGATGAAGCTGTGAAAGCTATTCTGTCATAGGATATCTCTCACCGCTTCCTCATTCCGTGCCAATCTTAGCTAGTCCTGACCCTGACGGAGAGAGAGATTTATTTAGAACATTTTGAATTTGTTGTGCAGTGACTGTGAACTGTACTTCACTTGCTCTGAATTTGAGATGAGTTGCATGAGTGATATTATTTCACTTGCGTTTTCTTTTTACACGCCTACCTTCTACACGAAGGTGCGGATTAGCTGAAACAGTTGGCCTTTGTTTTCGCGTTGACTCCGATCGTGCGACGTTAGGTTTCGTCTTGGGTCTCGTGTGTGTGTGTGTTTGTTTTGTTTTGTTCTGTTGTTGCTGTTTTGTGTGTTGTAGGAGGACAACAGCACTGTAGGTATATCGTTATCGACGCCATGGATTTATCCGAGGAACTGGATTTTGGAAGACGAGCTTAGTACTGGAAAGGAGTCTTTGGACTGAGTCTGGTATTCCAACATCTGGCTTTCGCGACAGAGAAGATTTTGAATTTGGAAGCTACAATATTGTGCATGAGTTGAGCGAGATGAGTTTTTTTTGGATGACGCTTTATCGTCTACATTGTGTTTTGGAAGTACAAGTACTTCTGTGGACATCTTTTGATCATGGATATGATCTGGAACGTGAACATTTTTCTGCGGATATCCGAGTGGTATCCATATCTGTAAGCTATGTGAGTGTATGGAAGTGGAGTGAGTGGATGAGGTGTCATGTCGAAAGGGGGTATGGAAATTTGACACCCCGTGTGAGAACCCTTTGGGTAAGGGTGAAGCGACATGCCATTCATCATTGGTTGTACAAACTATGCACAGAGGATATGTGGAAGGTTACTGCAAGAAGTCATGGAAGAGGTAGAAAACACTCTACTTATTGTGGAAAGAATCTTGTATGTGACCATCCTGTGTCACAATATTCTATTGGTCTTCGGACTTGTCATTTCAGACATCAGGATGTTGGCCAGTGATTGTGGTATTTGGATCAGTTCTACATCTTATTCTGGATTCGACTTGAGTCTGGTACAACTTATTGCTTGAGCTGAAAATACCTACATTGGTTTGGCATTGGAATTGTTTATTACGTCTTCGACGTTGGGAAGGTCATTCTCTCCAAGTGATGAGAACACAGCTATAAACTCTTGGAGAAGAGTTTAAGCTAGCTGGAAATATCTGATGGAGAGAATCTATTATGCTTTGAACTTGGACTTTGAGATGTATTGGCATTGTGAGGACAATGGTCATATTTGGGCATCTTATTTGTCTGAGAATTTTGTGATGAGATGTTTCGGTATTGTGAGGACAATACCTACATCATCGTCATCGTGGCCTATGGATCATACACTTGATCTTATGGTGTGCTTTTATCGTTCCTGAGATGACTTTGATTATCTCTATGAGGACGACCTTATTTTTGACACGACTTTGATCTACATTGTGGATTGGCTATTACAGTGGTCGAAAGACTTCAGCGATACAACTGTATTTGGCTGACTTACATTGACAATGTCGAATAGAACATTCTATTCTCCATTGAGATTGGAAACTGTGAGATGCTATCTCTATGTGGAAGACTGATTTGGAGAAAGAACTTTGTGTTCTGACCATACTTTGTATCCAGAAGAAGGTTGTACAGATACCTTGTGTGAATCACTTCGTTCTTGAGAAGTTAGTCACAAGTTTGGCTAGTGAGCTGGTTATTCACGTTTGGATGAGAACCAGTTTGATTTGAGAACTTTTGGAAGTGTTTCGATGATTTTGAATTCATCTAGTGAAATTGAGTTTTGTAGACTTCTAGCAGCTGGAATAGTTTCAACAAACCTTTATTTGAAGAACTTGAGGTTTGTTAACTGGAAACCTGGAATCGAGTTTACCAGTTGAGACATCGGCTCGAAGGACTGGTGTCAGAAGTTCATTTAATGAACAGAAGCTGCTGTGTCACATAACTTGACATAAGACAGACCAGCAGAGGGAACACGAACATCTTCCCCTTCCGTTTCTCCGTCTTTCGGTTTTTGTGTTTTGTTTGTGTTGCTTGTTGTGCTTGTTTCTCTGAGACTGATCGTGCTGCATCTGGAGCGAAAAGAAGGAGCTTGACGTCAGCATGTGGGAGTCGTGGAAGAAACATTCCTTTTGACACGGTATTGCTTTAGTCTAATTAGTTAGGGACTTACGCGCTGCGCTTGTGTTTGGTGTGCGTGGTTGACGTACGCGTTTGCCCGCGTAGTTCTGTAGAAATTTAGAGAAGCGTTGGATCTGATCGCAGATCTGTGCACGGCGCTTTTTCTACAGAAGTCGATGATGCCACCATTCTACAAAAGGCCTGACAGAAGCTTCAAGGCATCCAAAACATCCCATCCCAGAGGGTCACTGACCTTGATGCGGCTATACGCCAACTCCGCCAAATTGGCTGTATCTTGGATAGTTGTACAATATCTGCCAGTTACGAAGTACAATGACAGAACGTTGCGGAGGTCTGAAAAAAGGACCGTCAGACAGTTCAAAACATGGAGCCGTTTTGCTGGTGCCTGACCAGCATTTGTTCAGTGTGGAAACAGCTGCGCTGGCTAACTGTGCATGCCTGTTCAACGGCTCTGATTGAATTTGTAGAGACGAAAAACCCTGCTGTTGCGCCAGTAGTGACCCCACTGTGACCTCCATAGGCTCCATGGCTGACGGCGCGCATGATTTGGCAGCTGCGACCTCTATGGGCTCTATGGCTGACGGTGCAGCTGTGACCTCCTCCGTGGCTGCGCCTGTGATCTCTACTACTATGACTGACGTGCTGGGCGACCTTAAGCGGAGAAGGCAGGAGTTGAAAGCTTCGCTGAAAGACGTCAGCAAAACGCTGAAAAGCGAAAGCAAAAAGCAGAAGAGACTCATCGCCAAAGCTGGGCGATTGAGCAAAGAGGACTTGTTTTTTTGATGGCACGCCAAACTCAGGCGAGTGTGTAGTCTTTTCAACCTTGGCTACATTGTAGTTTCTTCACTGGGGCGCCAGTTAGTGCGCACCGCTGGGGAACAGCAAAGCTTTGGTTTTCTTCACCTTAGCGCCGGTTAGTGCGCATGACAAAAGGTGTTAATGACTTTCAAGGTTGCATCAATGAACAGCAGCATCTGTGTTTGAAGGCTCGATGTTCAACCTGTTGTATGACATAGTGTTTAGATGAGTAACTGACGTTCTGCAATGCGACGATGTTTAAGCTGCTTTTTTGCGAGGAACATCCCGCCCCATGAAGCGGGCCAGCAGTGCAACTACTTTTGCAGCCACTTGGCAGGGAGATACCATTGAAGAGTGGCCCATTTTCACCGACATGTTGTCTTATTTGCCCGACGTTTGCATCAACGCTGAAATTGTGGTAGTAATGTGTGGGTGACATAACACAAAATGACAAAATGCTTCTTGTGACATGTCCATGTGCATTTTGACTGCGCAGGCTCGCACAAAATGCTTGCCTTGGAATACGGGTCCGGCATTTTCCCTGCAAATTTCCACACGAAATGCCTCTTATCACATGTCCATGTGCATTTCGCCTGCGCGGGCTCGCGCAAAACGCTGGGGGACGTTTGCAGTTGACTTGTCAATAGCGGTTTATAGATAGGTTAAGCGTTGCGCTTGACCATTTGGACTTTGGTTTGGAGACCCGGCAGGCTTTCTGAAACAGAGTGTGCCACCCTGTCTGATTTCCCGCTCTTTGTTGGGACCTAGCACGTGACGCTTAGATCGGCTTGAACACAGCGATCATCCATGAAGCTGGCGTGAAACTATCGCGTTTCCGTCTTGTATTTTAAATGTCAGATGTTCAGTTGGAGATGTTCCAACCTTGTGAGCTGATTCACAAACATGAATGCACCAACTGTCAGTTTAAACAAACGTGCAACGATCAATGAATGTTGCTTGTCATTTAACATGTGTAATGCAAACGGGGTCACTCATTTCTTTTTCTCAAGAAATGTTTGGATTCAAGTGGGTTTTGTGTCACCGTGCCAGTGTGATCCAGCTTGGAACAATTTAAGATTTTCCCCATGCTTTGACAGGAAAAAGAAAACTGAATGTGCAAGTGTGTTTCAGCTTCAACTTGTCGACGGCAGTTTTTCACATGTCCGCATGTCACATGTTATTTTTGGTTTTATTTTCACATGCGTTTTTTTCTGCGCGTAACTTGGAAGGATGACTTCTAGACTTGGCGTCTTAGCCGGTAACTTATATATATATATAATATAGGTTTGTCTGAAAATGAGTAATTTACGTCATTTTCAACATGACATGAAATGTCACCACCGGATGAGCGGAATTCGTTTTTTTGTTTCATGGCTTATTCACCACGAGAACAATTTTTTTCAAACCAACCAACTCAAAACAAATCAGTTTGAGTGAGTTCGTTTGTTTTGTTTGTAAGAAGCAGTCACAACATGTGACATCTTTGTTTTGCTTCAAGGGAAGCAACCATGTGATTTCGGTTTTGCTGGTTGTTTACGACGTTTTTGACGGGGAGACGTTGTAGTAAGGTGTAACTCGTTGTTTCGCGGTAAGTAGACTGCACGCACGCGAGCATAAAGATCCTTATTTGGGATTCTACATATTTGCAGCCTGCTACCGCAAAAACGTCAAAAATATCCAGTTTGCAGCTGTCACATTTTCACCTGGGAGCCTGCCACCGCAAAAAAAAATCTAAAAAGGTTCAGTTTTCAACTGCCGCACTCACCTGGGAGCCTGCCACCGCAAAAACGTCAATAATATCGAGTTTGCAGCTGTCACATTTTCACCTGGGAGCCTGCCACCGGAAAAAAAATAACAGGAAAAATCAACTTGCAGCTGTCGCATTCTCACCTGGAAGTAAACCAACAAAAAATTCCCAGTTTCCTGAAATCTGGTAGATGAACTTTTGTCGAGGTGGGATAGAATAAGGTTTTTTTTAAATCATATCAATCTTCCTTTGTGTGAAAAAAAAGTTCTAATCTATCCCACCTTCTGTTTTGCAATCTGGATTTGACATTTTTTTGATGGCAGGCCCCCAGATGATACACTTGCAAGCTGCACATTTGTTCATTTTTTGTGGTGGCAGACTCCCAGATGACTGTGGTAGTTGAAAGTTGAAAGCTAACCTTCTTTACTTTTTTTTTTGGCGGTGGCAGGCCCCCAGGCGAAAATGTGACAGCTGCAAACTGGATATTCTTGACGTTTAGGCGGTGGCAGGCTCCCAGATGAGAATGCGACACTTGCAAGCTGCACATTTGTTCCCTTTTTCGGGTGGCAGGCGCCCAGATGAGCGTGACAGTTGCAAACTGAAATTTCTTGACCTTTTTTTTTTTTGCGGTGGCAGGCTCCCAAGTGAAAATGTGACAGCTGCAAGCTGGATATTCTTGATTTTTTTGCGGTGGCAGGCTCCCAGCTGAAACTTCTTGACCTTTCTTTTGCGGTGGCAGGCTCCCAAGCGAAAATGTGACAGCTGCAAGCTGGATATGCTTGACGTTTTTGCGGTGGCAGGCTCCCAGATGAGCGTGGCAGTTAAAAACTAAACCTTCTTTACCTTTTTTTGCGGTGGCAGGCTCCCAGGTGAAAATGTGACAGCTGCAAGCTGGATATTCTTGACGTTTTTGCGGTGGCAGGCTCCCAGATAAGTGTGGCGGTTGAAAGCTGAACCTTTTTTGCTCTTTTTTTGGCGGTGGCAGGCTCCCAGGTGAAAATGTGACAGCTGCAAGCTGCCTATTCTTGACGTTTTTGCGGTGGCAGGCTCCCAGATGAGTGTGGCAGTTGAAAACTAAACCTTCTTTACTTTTTTTTTCGGTGGCAGGCTCCCAGGTGAAAATGTGACAGCTGCAAGCTGCCTATTCTTGACGGTTTTGCGGTGGCAGGCCCCTAGATGAGTGTGGCAGTTGAAAACAAAACCTTCTTTACCTTTTTTTGCGGTGGCAGGCTCCCAGGTGAAAATGTGACAGCTGCAAGCTGGATATTCTTGACGTTTTTGCGGTGGCAGGCTCCCAGATGAAAATGCGACACTTGCAAGCTACACCTTCTGTGGTTTTTTGCGGTGGCAGGTTCCCAGATGAGTGCGTCAGTTGAAAGCTGAACCTTCTTAACCTTTTTTTTGCGGTGGCAGACTCCCAGGTGAAAATGTGCATTTTTGCGGTGGCAGGCCCCCAGATGAGTGCAGCAGTTGAAAGCTGGACCTTTTTTTTTTTCCCGGCGACAGGTTGTAACATTCGCTTCGGGGTCCTGGTATGAGGTTGTGGTATGAGGCAGGCCCTTGCGTAGCAACGTAGTGCGTATAGAGTTGTTTCTTCTACCAAAACAAGTTCCTGTTGCTGCAGCTGCGATAATGTCTAACCTGATCTGTTCTTGTTGTTTCTGGCAAGCAGAACTGGCGATGAGGGATGAATTTAACGTTGGGCTAAGGTGCTTAAACGTTCAAGATACCACAAAAGGTTTTGGTTCATTTTGACAGCAGAACGGTGGTCATGGAAGTCCAAAACATCTAAGGAGTGTGTAACAACTCACCTGCCGAATGGACGCAAGGGTTGCGATGCAGCTTTTGGCGTGAGCCTCAAATTTTTGTGGAAGAAGTGGGCCGTTTTTGGCAAGCAGAACTGGCGATGAGGGATGAATTTAACGTTGGGCTAAGGTGCTTAAACGTTCAAGATACCACAAAAGGTTTTGGTTCATTTTGACAGCAGAACGGTGGTCATGGAAGTCCAAAACATCTAAGGAGTGTGTAACAACTCACCTGCCGAATGGACGCCAGGGTTGCGATGCAGCTTTTGGCGTGAGCCTCAAATTTTTGTGGAAGAAGTGGGCCGTTTTTGGCAAGCAGAACTGGCGATGAGGGATGAATTTAACGTTGGGCTAAGGTGCTTAAATGTTCCAGATGCCACAACAGTTTTTTCTTCATTTTGACAGCAGAACGGTGGTCATGGAAGTCCAATACATCTAAGGAGCGTGTAACAACTCACCTGCCGAATGGACGCCAGGGTTGCGATGCAGCTTTTGGCGTGAGCCTGAGCGAACCAGCCTCTCGTGCAAATGTTTGTGGAAGAAGTGGGCCGTTTTTTGGCAAGCAGAACTGGCGATGAGGGATGAATTTAACGTTGGGCTAAGGTGCTCAAACGTTCCAGATGCCACAACAGGTTTTTCTTCATTTTGACAGCAGAACGGTGGTCATGGAAGTCCAAAACATCTAAGGAGTGTGTAACAACTCACCTGCCGAATGGACGCCAGGGTTGCGATGCAGCTTTTGGCGTGAGCCTGAGCGAATCAGCCTCTCGTGCAAATGCTTGTGGAAGAAGTGGGCCGTTTTTGGCAAGCAGAAATGGCGATGAGGGATGAATTTAACGTTGGGCTAAGGTGCTTAAACGTTCAAGATACCACAAAGGTTTTTGTTCATTTTGATAGCAGAACGGTGGTCATGGAAGTCCAAAACATCGAATCTAAGGAGTGTGTAACAACTCACCTGCCGAATGGACGCAAGGGTTGCGATGCAGCTTTTGGCGTGAGCCTGAGCGAACCAGCCTCTCGTGCAAATTTTTGTGGAAGAAGTGGGCCGTTTTTGGCAAGCAGAACTGGCGATGAGGGATGAATTTAACGTTGGGCTAAGGTGATTAAACGTTCAAGATACCACAAAAAGTTTTGGTTCAATTTGAATAGATATAGATGTAGATGTAGATGTAGATATAGATATAGATATAGATATATGTGTGGCCCACAAGAATATGGTTGTAAAATGATCTACATGCGTTCAAAGGTAATAAGAGAGAACGAAATATATTTGACATTTTGATCTGGCAATCTTCTGGCATGGCTGCAGCTCAAAACAAATTCTGACCGCCCAAAGTCAGTGCGTGGCAGGCCCATTTTAATTTGGATATGCTGCTGTTGATTTTTGACCAAAATTACAATCAAAAAAACACTGCCAAAAAATCATGCCAGTTAAAATGGAATATTGTTTTGTGACAACAAGATACTAGTTTTCGCTTAATTTCTCTAGATCCATGTCTTTTTGGTCACCAACGCTAGTGAAAAAGGGATGCACCTTTCAAGAACAAAACCTGGGAAGCTGAGGCCAATTAAAATGGAATATAGTTTTGTGACACCAAGTTTCCAGATGATTGTTTTGTTTTTTGGCTGAATTTCTTTAGATGCATGTTTTTCGTCGCAAATGCTCTAGACAAATGAATGCAGCTTGCCAGAACAAAACCGGGGCGATCTGGCAGCTTGATGTCACAAGACTATATGCCATTTTAATTGGCTCCAACCGCCCAAGTTTTGTTCGTGAAAGGTGCATCCCTTTTTCGCTAGCGTTTGTAACCAAAAACAACGCATCTAAAGAAATAAGGGGAAAACATCGAAAAAACAATCTGGAAACTTGGCGTCACAAAAATATACTCCATTTTAATTGGCCCCAGCGCCCCAAGGTTGTGTTCTTGAAGGGTGCATCCCTTTTTCACTAGCGTTTGTGACCAAGAAACACGTATCTGAAGAAATCAAACGAAAAAATGCGACAAAATGATCTGGCAGCTTGGTGTCACAAGACTATATGCCATTTTAATTGGCCCCAATCGCCACAATTTTGTTCTTGAAAGATGCATCTCTTTTTCACTAGCGTTTGTGATCAAAAACAATGCATCGTAAAAAAACCGAAAAAATCGAACAGAAACATCTGGAAACTTGGTGTCACAAAAATATACTCCATTTTAATTGGCCCCAGCGCCCCAAGGTTGTCTTCTTGAAAGGTGCATCGCTTTTTCACTTAAATTTGTGACCAAGAAACACGCATCTAAAGAAATCAAGCGAAAAAATGCGACAAAATGATCTGGCAGCTTGGTGTCACAAGACTATATGCCATTTTAATTGGCCCCAACCGCCAAAATTTTGTTCTTGAAAGATGCATCTCTTTTTCACTAGCGTTTGTGATCAAAAACAATGCATCGTAAAAAAACCGAAAAAATCGAAAAAAAATCTGGAAACTTGGTGTCACAAGACTATCCTCCATTTTAATTGGCCCCAAGGTGCATCCCTTTTTCACTAGCGTTTGTGACCAAGAAACGCGCATCTAAAGAAATCAAGCGAAAAAATGCGACAAAATGATCTGGCAGCTTGGTGTCACAAGACTATATGCCATTTTAATTGGCCCCAATCGCCAAAATTTTGTTCTTGAAAGGTGCATCCATTTTTGAGAAGCGATTTTAACCAAAAACACGCATCTAAAGAAATCAATCGAACAAATGCGAAAAATACTCTGGAAACTTGGTGTCACAAAAACTATCTCCATTTTAAAGTGCCCCCGCGCCCCAGGTTGTGGTTCTTGAAGGGGTGCACATCCCTTTTTCACTTCACTAACTGAACGTTTCACCTGACCCCTTGACTTCACTCCACTTAATTTTTCGACTGGTGCTACTCTCCTTTAGTCCATCGTAGAGGGGGAGTGCCCTAATCACTTAGTCGGTTACCTACTGAAACTTCAACTAGCGTTTGTGACCAAGAAACACGTATCTGAAGAAATCAAACGAAAAAATGCGACAAAATGATCTGGCAGCTTGGTGTCACAAGACTATATGCCGTTTTAATTGGCCCCAAGCGCCACAATTTTGTTCTTTAAAGATGCATCTCTTTTTCACTAGCGTTTGTGATCAAAAACAATGCATCGTAAAAAAACCGAAAAAATCGAACAAAAACATCTGGAAACTTGGTGTCACAAAATGTGAGTTTGACAGCTTCAGGTACCGATACCCCTGCATCCATGTACCCTACTAAACACCACAGCTGTCAGGTTGATCACACGCCGTGGCTGTCTGGCTCCGGTGCCCCTTAGAAGCTTCTTTGGCCAATAGCGGCTTCATGCCATAGGCGTGCGGTGGCAACTGCACTGACTGGCCGGACGGGCCATAGCAAAAGGGTGGAAAAGTCCGCCGTGCACAAATCGAGAAGTGTAACTGTGCCTTTGAAACTTGTGGCTGAAGCGACTTGGCTACCGACATTGGTAGCGGAGCCTGAGCGTGACAGGCCAGGCTCGGGCTCCAGGACTTTCTGGGTGCCCTGGACTACTTCCTGCAGTTGTTGGAGACCCTCTACTCCTTGGACGTCACCTTCACCCCAGCTCTACAAGCTCTTCGGGCAGTGCTTGGACTTCTCCTTCCTGGTGGTCTTCTACGTGGACACTTTGCGTCACTTCGAGACCTTTGACGATGACGACCTTGTCTGCGAAGGACATCGTAGTGACCTGGGATGGTGAGCCTAGCACTTGGGCAGACTATAGCCGCAAGGTACGACTCCAATGGGAGAAGACGGAAAAGTGGAAGCGCAAGCTTCTAGGACCTGAGTTGGCTTCCCGACTCTCAGGTCGTGCTTGGGCGGTGGTTCCGTCCTTGGATCATCGCTTGCTGCAGAAGAAGAACGGCACCAAGTACCTCTTACAATTTCTCAGAGATCGGTTGTGCCGCACTGCTGTTCCAGATGCTGGCGCAAAACTTGAGGAACTCTTCATCAAGATGAAGCGTCCAGCAGGAATGACAATGAGCGAATGGGCCAACCAGGTTCAAGAGTCTTACAGAAAGGTTCAGAGAGCCTTGGTGCGAGCAAGACAAGTGAGCAAGCGAGAACCTCCAGGACAAGCTGTTGGATCGACTGCAACGCGATCCGAACCTCAAGCTGAACCACCGAGTCCACAGAGAGGAAGACCTACACCGAGAACTTCCCCACCTCCATCACCACCGACTTCTCCGAAGGAGACACCACAAGATCGAGGAGCACAACTTTCTGGACAAGATGACGGTCGTGGTGGAGTACTTCATCCAGAACAAGGAGGATATGATCAAGTACCTCAAGAAGATCCTTCTGAACCAGGACAACAAGAATGGACGGATGATGAATGGCGTCAATGGCATCGCCAACGTCGAGGTGGTTATGATGATGGAGCTTCTTCGTCTTCGGGCGAGGACTTTGCATGGGATGAACTGGAAGTCGAAGAAGTGCATGTCCTCCCAGACGAGATTCTGGGATGGCTGCTTTTGAGAAGGGCTAACCTGAGTTCAGCCAACAGGTTAGCGGTGCAAAGCAGTGTCCAGAACAGCCTGTTCTTTCGGGACATCGAGAATGCGCTGAGAGATCAAGAGGAGGAGCTGCTTCAAGCAGATCAACATCGACTTCCCCATCGCAAGAGGACTTACTGGGTAGAAGATCAAGGTGTTTGGGGTCTACTTGTGTCTGAGGATGCAGTGGATGATGCCGCTACAGAGATTCACTGGGTTGGATCCCATCTCCCTGCGGAGGTCTATGTCCCTGAGTATGCCGACGAGGAGAACGAAGAAGCTGAGGAGATTCACTGGTCCTATGACTACGATGGTTGGCATGGCCATGTTCAAGATGTCTACGGCGTTTGGTTTGAGACTGATGGCTTTGGAACCTACTGGAATGAGGATGACTACTCCGACCTGACACCGGAGCAGA
>CAMXCT020000767.1:0-63536 GCA_947184155.2 Cladocopium goreaui
AAGAATGCTAAGTGAACGCCGGACGCAGCTCACGGATGCTTTGGTCCGGGTGCTCTGTCGCTCACTAACACCCATTGGAGTCGCTCTCCTAGGCCCGCATGATGAATATATGCGTAATATCCTACTCCCATTGGCAGCGCATGGGGATGGACATGTCCTTACGGTTGCAGTAGCAGTTTCTGACGATCCTCACTGGCCGCTCTGACCTGTGCATCGCAGGCGTTTTTGGTGCCGGCAAGACGACGCTCCTTGGCGGTTTTGTTAATAGCCCTCAGCTGCGAGCTCACCAAAGAAAATGTTGCTGCCAAAGCCTTGGCGGATCAAATCAGTGACCTAGCTCCACCTACACGAAGTGCCTTTGGACAGTTACTAGGTCGCATCGAAGAAGGTAAAGGTGAGGCGCATGCAACAAAAATTGATGTTCGATGCAGTGATCGTAACAGGGTTATTGCTGAGAAACGCATATTGATTGCGACTGGAGGCTCCGCTATGGCGAAATGGCCATGAAATACTCGTCCTTTAGTCTCTGGCTCTCTAAAGTCTGGCTTGCATTTATGGATGAAAGTCAACAGTATGGCAACTACCATGAAATTGTCGCGCTTGCAGCAATCCAGCAACCAGCACTGCTAGTTTTTGTCGGGACCATAGGCAAACACCTGGAGGTCTATCTAAGGGAAGGGCGGCAGCAGCGAACAGGCAAAAGCTTCTTCATCGTCCCTTGGGGCTACGAGCTTTGAATCGACCTGGCGATTATTTGCCTCCTGCCCGGCTCACCAAGTTAATTGCACTCCTGTGGCTGGATGCAAGCCAGGATAACGACTCTGAAGTGGCGTGGCTACTCAACCTCGGCCAAGCACCCCACACAGGGACTTGGGTAACGGCAGCAACTGCCCAACCTTTACCAATCTCTTGGCGCGCCTTTTCAGTGAGGAAACGCTTAGCCACCTGACTGTTCAGAGCTGTTTGGTGTCTGCAATACTGGCCGTTTTGCTTATTGCAACTGAGCAAGAAGAATTCGGCATCCCTGAGTGTACCACCACGATTGAAGCAGCCGGCCTGGATGGTCCGCATCGATGGGGCATCATACTGCCCAACAGCTCCAGAGTCTCTCTTTTGACGTATAAAGCCATCGTCGCAGTCCGGTACCCGGAATTGGTGCTACATGATCAGGATCCCATACAAATAGGTCATTTTGTCTCCCATGATTACACGGTTGGACAGGGAGGATTCCGCACTGTGTTATGGGAAGTACCTAGATACTCCAGAGACCTCCTTTTTTTTTCCGTCCAACGCCGTATGGCTTCCGCCAGGTCGTTCAACATGTTTCCAAGCATGTTGCATGTGAGATTAATTAATTAATTCACGCAGGGGCCGAAGCTGTAGTGGCCGCAAAAGTAAACTGGTAAAGGACCGATACATAGTCCTATTCCTTCGTCACGTTCAAATGAACAAAAACCGAAACACCAGGAACCAAAAGCAAAAACAGCACCAAAAACAAACCCAAACAAAAACAAACCACAAAAAACAAACACCCACACAAAAACAAAGCAGTGACGTGACAGGTTCCAGTTTATGGGTGAAAAAGATCTGTTGAGGCGAGAGGTGATAGCTTAGTATCATCTCGGCGCATGCAGATGACAACTTATGTGCCATGTTCGCAGGCCCATAAACTAATAAACAACAACGGGACCAACGACAAAGTCACAATGGGCCAATTGGAGGGTGCAGGAAGCAACAAAGCTCAATGCGGAAACCAGGGATCCCCCCAGCCAGGATCCCCGAGATCACAAAGAGCAGCCATCACGGCATGACATTACACCCTGACACTTTGAAGCAAACACCGACAAAGCCGGGTCGCCACGAAAGTGGTGAGAAGAACTACCGCAGTGAAACAGGAGAGTGAAACATGATCTAAGGTGAAAAAGACAGGAAAGCTACGGCACTCAGGGCACACTCAGAGTCCGCTCAGAAGTGCTTTTCCAATCATCATATTGGCCAGGGTTATCCATATGTATTGCACGAGGGCTGAAAGACTCTGTGCTCAGCTGTCTTTTTTGCATCAGCATCAAAATTGTGGTTCAGGTAATCACCATTGTGGTTGCGGTAATCACCACTCTTGCCAATAGTCCTCATGGTATGGGAGATTGTGCTCATCATCAGTGCGTGGCGATATCTGCGCATTAAGCTCTTCCGATGACGTGCTGGCTCCTTTGGCTGTATGGTCAAGCTGCAGTATGGCTTTCTGCGCCTGGGTTACTTCGTAACTGGCAGATATCGTACAACTATCCAAGATACAGCCGATCTGGCGGAGCTGGCGTATGGACGCCTCAAGGTCAGTGACTCTCTGAGATGGGATACTTTGTATGCCTTGGAGTTTCTGGCATGCTTTCTCTAGGAGTTTCGTGGCTTCATCAACTTCACTGGTCGTGACCTGGCAGAGGGTCAGTTGAGTAATGGACTTTGCAAGACGATGGACAGCGGCGTCTTTGATAGGAGTCGGTCGTTCCATTCCAAAGGGCTAAGTTGTCTACAGGTGTGTAGGTAGACGTAAAGCCTCAGGGCATTCAACTGGCACGCACCGTGTTGCAACCTTGGTCGAGAGAGGGCATGCGAGGGTGTGGTGAAGATCATTGGGCCGGTTGAATAATTGGTTGAGCGAAGGTCAAACGGCGACGGGCACCATGGCGAGATGTACTTTGACATCGCACTACGCTACCATGCAACAATTAAGGTAGAACAACACGAACAAAACAACTTAAAAACCCTGAAAGAAATTATTATAACCGCCCCCCACCGCCTCCCGTCCCATACTGGCTCCGGCATGCTGACAGCAAAGGTAGTCGCAGAGGGCAGTAATCAACCATGAGTACCCCATGGTGACAACTCCGCTCAACTCAAGTTAAGTTACAGGCTGAATGCATGGATGGGAAACTTGGGTACTCTACGTCACCTCGAGTGGTTTACTGGAACTGCACGTGTGAGGTGGTGCGAGGTTCTCTACTGCTACTAGCGCCACTATCTGCAGCAGTGGCGGGGGGTGGATCACTGCTCTCCGCTGGTCTCATCATTTGGGCGATGAGTGGGTGGGTTTGCTTGTCGCGCAGGATTCGCGTCATTTCGCGAGTGAATGCTGCAGGGTCATCAACTAGTTCCTTCGCTTCCGCTAGTGGCCTGTCAAGGACAATGGCAATGAGCATTTCGCCACCATCTTTGTGGATTATAGTTGGTCGGCCGGCTTGCACCTCGGCGAGGATTGCCACTGCCTTGTTTTCACACAAAGTGCGTTCCCATTCCTCCAGGGCTCTTTGCGCTAGGGTGTCAGTTTGTGGTGGGGCTTTGAGTGCAGCTGTTGTCCCTAACGCTCTTAGGAAGGGGCTGTCGGGTGGAATAGGGGATGGAAGGTGCTGAATGGCCGCTACTGCACGCTGGACGTCATTAGTGTGCACTTCATATGACGTGGTTGTTTTCTTGCTTATGGCAGGCTCGGAGTCAGCCCATAGTTGTTCCAGTGTATATCCTGGTTTCGGTTCCATATACCGTCGGTTCCACACTGCATGATGGGACCATTGAGGCGCGTCGTGGTTGATTTCAACCGAATCCCTTTTCATGTCATATTCTTTGAGCATATCATCCAATTCTTGTAGGCTAGCGGCTCTGTGAATACAACATTGTCTGACAGCACCATCGATGTGGAGTGGCCATCCCACAGGCATGTGGGAGTCTTCCAGGAGTCCATCCCCATTTTGCTCTATGATTGTACCCAACATAGGGACATCGATAGTTGCTTTGAGGCTGACTTGCGCACGTTTGCACTTCCATGTGTCAGGTGCTAAAAGGCCTCTGCCAGCCAACAGTTCGAGCGACTGGAATTCTGGTTGGTCATTCGTCGGTAACACCTCTTCTCTGATGACTAACTTTAGCCCATGTAGTGGCTGGGGCTGCTCCCTTTGAGGGTCTTGAGGTGGTTGGGGTGCGGTGTCCTTGGGTGTTGTGTCTTCAAACCAGGTGGGACGGACCGACTGGACACCTATGGGACTTGCAGAACTAGCGGTTTTAATGCTTTCTCTGCGCAGGCTATGGTAGACGGGTGGGATCATCCATGCCGGCACAAAAACTGTGATAAACTGCACATTCCAAATGACCTGCAAATTCTGCGGCTTAACTTCAGGCGTGATACATCTTACCTGACCATCGATCACTCTGGTGTATGATTCAGAGCGGTCGAAGGATGCTGTGACTTTCAGGCCTAGGTACAGCTCTCGAAACCAGTACTCCTGAGCATCATAAAGGAAAGGTGAGGTGCCCTCACTTCCAATACGTGCGAGGCTGGCATTAGTAGAGTGACCATCCATTCAGCTAAAAATTCAATCATTTTGACTTCGAGTTTGGGGAGGATGGCTTGGACTGCTCGTAGCGCACCCGCAATGTCCGGGACATGCCTACGTGAGGGCAGTCCAACTGTTCGTTTGGCATACTCGTCAGCAAAGTAAAGTCTGCACAACTTTGAGACCCACTGGCTCGGTTTCTCCATGTCTATGGTGATCTTGGCCAGGGGCCATGGGTCTGGGAGCGCGGACAAACAATGCAGCAATTCGGATGTTAGGTCTGCGGAGATAACTGGGAGGGCTTCTCCTTGCGGGCGATAGTCAACTGCAGGTTCTACTGTGCCCTTGCTTTTTTGCGTATGGGTGCGGGCGGCTATATGCACGGCTTGGATGGTGGTCTCATATTGGTTGCCCATAGCTCTTAAGTACTTGCATGCGCGGACAGCTGCCCTTCTTGTGTTTGGCCCATCTTCGGGCTGGTTCTTGGCAGCTACTGCAAGGATGTCTCTCGCTTCTTCTTCAGGCGACCGTTTGGGTTCCGTATCGGGTGCAGGTGCATTGAGAGCGGTGCCTTGGACTGGCGCTTCTTTTGCGCGCGGCAAGTGGTCTGGAATCGGCAACTTCGGGTGTAATCGCCATCCATCAAAGAAGTATATGCCAGGCAGGGACAGGATCTCCTGCTCTGGGCCCGCCTGCGCTACTATTTGCCCGGTGCGGGCTTTGTACAGTCCTGAGGGTAGGCACACGTAGGTGGGAAAGGGTGTGCGATCAGCCGCGTAGGCATATAGGACGACTTCAGAGAAAGGGAGATTCTGCTCGGGGAGCCACTTATGTTGAGTTTTTAAGCCTGCTTTTACTTCTTGGAGGCGCTCCCTGCTTAGCCAGCGAAGATCCGACGAGGTGCGGCAATTTCCCACTGCTCCCTTGGGGGAGGCTCAGCCCCTTGTTGGAAGTACGGAGTGTCATCATCTGTCTCGAGGACGTCAAAGTATTCTGTATCACTGTCCACTGACACATCCTCGACTGTTTCATCTGGGACGGTTGGCTCTGCTGGTTCGATGTCTGTATCTGAGTCGTCAGGGTCAGGCGACGCCAAGGAAATGAACCTGTTTGGTGTCATAAGCTGTTGTAGCATGTTGACGCAGGCTTGACCCTGAACAGCCGGTACCCGGGTGTCAGGTGCCAAGTGACCAGCTGGAGATGTTGGGTGCTATCTGTGCAGAGAGTGCAAAATGTGTCAACTGGTTTGGCAATGCTGGGGGAACCCCGAACGCCCGGCACCCGGGGTCGGGGTTCCCCGTTGCGAGGCCAATTCGTTGGAAGTTTAACAAAAGAGGAAACAAAACAATCAAGGTTTGACTATCACCTTGGTGTGCGAATTGATGTCGGATGGCTGACCTAGCTATAAGAACTAGTGGAGCCACAAAAGCTGCAGTGCAAACTATTGAGCCAATGACAATTCATGTAACCTTCGTCTTTGCCCAAAGTAACTGTTAGTTCGACAGGAGTTGAGATGACTGACGGCGACAGGACCTGGGACACACGCCTCACCAAAACAGCTTAGTAGAAAAGAATCCCCATAAATCCCCTTACTCTGGTTTGTGGGGGTCATACTTGAGTGGGTACTCTCCCATAAGGTAGGTTCGGGGGGTATTACCCTGACACGCATCTCCGAGCAGACAAACGCCATCATCTGGAATACACTCAACGGAGTCAGACATAACCCTCTCCTTTCCCCTCCCCCACCCTCCTGGGTCGCACCTCTCGTTTCACCTTTTTGTCTCTCTGGTCTTCCTCAATCCCTGCTTTGGCCCCCTAGTTCGCTCTGTTGGGCCCCTTTTGCTCCGGTCGGACCTACTAGTGCTGTCCCCTTCCGGCTTTTTGCGTCTTTGCCTGTGCTGTCTACCTGGGTCTGTTAGGCCACTGGTGCATCTGTCCATAGACGCGGCAGGTGCATTGGGGTCTTACTTTCCCTGTAGTACGGCCGAGCTTTGCACTTGTACTTGTGTGTCTGTCCGTAGATGTGACTGGTGCACTTGTGCTCCTTAATTCGGTTGGCTTTGCTCGTTTCTTTTTGTTGTTCGCCCCTCCTTTCTTCTGTCCTCCTGTCGTTTCGCCTTACTCTGGTCCTGCGCAGTGTGCCTCTCTTCTGCTGTGTTTGTGCTGTTCTCTGTCTCCTTGTCTGTCCCTTGGCTGTTTGCTTGTGTTGCCCGGTGGTGCTTGTGTCTTAGTGTTTCCTTTGGCGCCGCGGGCTCGTTGTCTCTGTTGGTTTGTGCTCCTCGCAGTGCTTGTGTGGGCCTCGGTGTTTCCCGTGTTGCCTGCCCTCCCTTGCTGTGCTTCCTGCCTCTGCTTTTCTTCCTCCCCTGCCCCGCGTGTAGTCTCTTTTGTGCTCTGGTCCAGCTCACACTCCTGTGTGCTGGTGCCTCCCTCGGAGTATCTGGTTGCAGCTGTGACGGCTCTGTTGCCCTGCTTTCTTGCTGGGAGTGTGGTTTTGCTTTGCTTTCCCTTCGTCATTCGGTTCATGGCAACAAAGGCTTCTTGCCCTGTGTGGGGTGTTCACCCTCTACACCATGTTACTGGTGGCGTCGGGGAGCTTAGTTCGGCCATACTGAGGCATTCACCGTGATGATGATCCAGACACATCTTAGACTCCGCTAAGCTGCACTGTTGCTATTCTAATGTGACGTGTGTAGCCCTCTCCGCCCTGTCTTCCTCTGCCTTCCCGGCGCCCCCTCCTTTGGTTGCCGCTCGGTCCTTGTGTCCTGTTGTTCCTTTGGTGGTTTTCCCGCCTCCTCCTCTTTTCTGTCTGTGTGGTTGTTGGGCCGTGTGCGCTTCCTCTGCTCCTTTCTTTGCCCTCTGCGTTTCTACTCTCCCTCGCTCTCTCTCTTGGCCACTGGTGCACCTGTCCATAGACGTGGCAGGTGCATTGGGGCCCTATTCAGGCACAATGTATGGAGAATCGGTTGATTGTAGGTTCGCTTGTTTTCTGGTGTGTGTGTGTTTGTTGGTTCTTTCACTAAATCTGAGTCATTGACACCGCACTCTTACGACCCACTAAGGTGACTTAGGACAGGCGTTGTGCCACTGCGTGTAAAGGCCGTCCTTTCTCGGCCTTGCGTTCTGGCTGAAATTGCTCTTTTAAGGGGCTGATGGCGTTTTTGCTTTAATTTGGTTGGTTGTTTTGGTTCCCCCGGGTTGTCCTCTGGCTGGGTACTCTAAGTCGGGTGTTGAATTCGACTGAAAGGGGGCGGTAGGTAGCCGGCCGATGCCATGGACCAGCCTGTGCTGCAGCGAGCTTCACCGGTGCTTTCCGGTGTTTCTCCCTGTAGGACTGCCTGGGGCGCCCGCGAGCAGCACAAGACTGCCAACATGGTTCGTCATTGGACAACGAGACGTGGTAACTCTGCAGCTTGTCTACTCTCTGGGTGAGTGGCAATTTAGCCGTGGTTTTGCTACAATACTACAATGTTTATTGGTACGTGCTGCAACGCACTGCGGGTCCTTCAGGAACGATGACGTCCTGACAGGTCCTGAACAGTTCTGCAGTTGGTATTTCCTGCGAACCTGCTTTCTTTGACGCTCCACAGCGACAGCACTGGTACTGTGGCAAATGCAATGACAGTTTTTGCACTCAAGCTTTTTCTGCATGTTGTTCAGCTTTGCGGATACTGGCAAGTAAGCCGCTGACTGTGCCCACAGCGGATGGCTGCATCTCCCCTATGAAACTAGGGGCATGCTCCCCCGTTTGATTTCTTGTCGGCAATGGCATGTTTGGAAGCCGCTCCCTGGCCTTTTTGCTTCCTCATTGTCATTGCTGGCCCCCCCTTCCAAGGGGGTTCTGATGTCTTGGACCATTGGATTTGTGATCGCAGTTGACTGTCAAGAGGATGACTATTACGTTCATGAAGGCCCACTACGAGCTGACCTGAGAGGACTCTGAGAGAGTTTTGTGGTAGTCTGCTTTCGTGTACAGCTAGGCTCATGCTAGGGTTAACCTCCGAGCTGAGTCTTTATGTCTGCCTGAGCAGCTGCGACACATAATTCGTTTGTTGGCATGTTTTTGATAGGGATGCAGTGGACTTTCCACTGCTTCCTGATGCAAATCGATTCTGTGGGTGTTTCGTTTGGGCCCTGGCCCCGTTTTGTTTTGGTGTTTTTCTGCTTTTTGTTTCGCTTTTTCCGCTGGCGAAACGCAAGTCTGGCTGGGGGATTTGCGGGTCGTCGCTTTGGTGTGGTTTTTGGTTCTTTGTTTTGCTTCAATCGATTTGCTGATTTCAAGGACCGTGCGTCCTTGTACAGATGTTTTTACTGCTTACTCACACGTAAGGACCGAGCCATTAGCGCGACATCGGCCAAACTCGAGGAAAAAAAATAAAAATAAAATTTTTGAAGGTTCTCTAAGCTTTACCCTGAAACCCATCGCCTTCATGGCTTCCGCCAGGTTGTTACACACGTTCAATCGCGGCAAACAAGTGAATTGTAGTTTACATAAAGAGCAGCCGTTCAGGCATGACATTCACTCTGACACTTCGAAGCAAACACTGACAACGCCGGGTCGCAACGAAAGTGGTGAGAAAAGAGAGAGCGGTGAAACAGGAGGGTGAGAAATGGTCTAGTGTGAAAATGACAGAAGCTACGGCACTGGGCGCACTCAGAGATCAACATCATGGGAGCTGTGGTTTGCGGTAAGTTCCAGTGCACTAGTTCTCTTGCAATTCGTCTTCATGGTATGGAAGATTATGTCATCATCAGTGCGTGGTGATATCTGTGCGTTCAGCTCTTCCGATGACGTGCTTGCCCCTTTAGCTGTATGTGGCAGTAGCAGTATGGCTTTCTGCGCCTGGCTTACTTCGTAGCTGGCAGAGATTGTACAACTATCTAAGATATAGCTAATTTGCCGGAGTTGGCGTATGGCAGCTTCGAGGTCAGTGACCCTCTGAGCTGGGATATTCTGGATACCTTGAAGCTTCTGGCATGCCTTGTCGAGCAGTTTTGGTGGCAGCATCTACCTCACTGGTAGTGACCTGACACAGGGTCAGTTGTTTTTTTTTTTTGTGGCCGGCGCCATTGTCTTTCGACTGGTCACCACACTTAAGGCTTACCTGCGGACCAGCGGGGAATCGAACCACCACCGGTAGTCTACACAGGGTCAGTTGGGTAATTCTTTGCTCGGCGATTGACAGCAGCATCTTTCATTGGAGTCGGGCGGGCCATACTAAAGCTAAACTGCACGCAGGGTGTTCTGCAGGCGTAGAGCAGCTGGGCGGTCCATCCTAAAACCCATCCATGGATCAGTCTAGTCTAGTGAAGTGGCACTTACCGCAAACCGCAATTCTGCTGATGCTGATGCTAGAAAAAGAACTACTGAGCGGACTCTGAGTGCGCCCTGAGTGCCGTAGCTCTTGCGGTCTTTTTCACACCTAGACCATGTCTCACCCGTCTGTTTCACCGCACTAGTTCTTCTCACCACTTTTGTTGCGACCCGGCGTTGTCGGTGTTTGCTTCAATATCAGGGTGAATGTCATGCCTGGGATGGCTGCTCTTTGTGATCTCGGGGATCCTGGCTGGGAGGATCCCTGGTTTCGGCATTGAGCTTTGTTGCTTCTTACACCCTCTGAATTGGCCCTTGTTCTTGGCGTGTCTCTTTGTTTTGTTGTTTTGTGGGGCCATTATTATCATGACACACAAGCTGTCATCATGAATGAACTGAGATGATACGAAGTTATCGCCTCTTGCAATTATCCGTGTCACCCATGAACTGGCACCTGTCACGTCACTGTTTTTGTTGTATGGGGTGTTTTTTGTTTGGTTTGTGTGTTTTTGTGTTTTTGTTTTTTGTTGGTTTTTGGTGTCTTGTTTTGTGTTGTTTCGGTTTGCTTTTTGGTGATGACTTGTGACAGGAAACAGGGCTATGTATCGGTCCTACACCAGTTCACTTTTGAGGCCACTCTACCGCAGACGGCCTACGCATGAGATAATTAATCAATTAATCCCAATTTGCAACATGCAATAAAACATGTTGAACGACCTGGCGGAAGCCATGAAGGCGTTGGACGGAAAAAAAAATCCATGGATCAGTCTAGTGTTTTCTTGAAGATGGGTTTTCCGTTCTGCGAAGCCTTACAGAACTCTTTCCAGAATCCTTGGACGACTTTCCATCGGAACTCTTAGATGATTTCACCTTGCAGTTAGCACCAATGTGGCCTCCAGTTCCACACTTACTCGTTTCATGACGTTTCCCACACTGCAACGTTTGGACCTGTCACCCGTTCCAATGGCATCCACAGCACCGTCATCGTCAGATTCAGCTTCCAACTCACCTTCCTGCACCTGTCTAAGTTTACCAGCAACTGCACCCAATTCACTATACAGTCGTTGTTGACATTCGTACTTCAACCCTGCTTCCCTTAAGGCAGTGAAGCCGTCATCCTGGACATGCAGCAGGCGACCCGATGGCTCAGTTGGTATGGCGTTGGTCTTGCCAGCGCTGACAGACTGCCGGTGGTGGTTCGAATCCCTGCTGGTCCACTCGGGAGTCTCAAGTGCGACCCGCCGAAAGGCAACGGGCGCTGACCACAAAAAAGCACTTGAGAACCCCGTACGGCCATCTTAAAGGTTGAAGCGCGGCTGGATACTTTTATTTGACGCCTCCACATGGAGCAGTGGAAAGGCGGAAGCCGATGGTGCCAAGCACACACTGCCCTGTGGGTAGATCTCCTTCATTGGGGCCAAGATGAAAGATTTCCCTCATTTGCAGAGGAACCCAACAAAGCTATCTTTCGTTGCTTGCCCCGTCCATGGAACAAAGCTGAAAAAATTGCAGTAGTGAACTCTTCCTCATCAATGTGGTTGGAAATCAACAGCGCTCTTGCAGCAGAAGGACAGCGCCCATCACAGTGGCAAGCCCAACCTGAAGCCTCCAACAAGACGAAAGATAAACGCGATCTTTGACTCTCAGCTATGTTGCTGTAGCTCCCCTTTTTTCTTCACTGGAAGATTGGACTATCTACACACACCGAAAGCCGGTGTGACGCTCGGAGATTTATAGATGCTTCAAAAGCGGCTTGTGGTGTTCAGATTTACAGTTCCTGTGGGGAATCCCGATCACCCGATGTGGCCCATTGGTGTGTTTTTGTTTGGTTCTGTTTTGTGTTTTATTTTGGGCCATTCTTAGGATGACACATAAGATGTCATCGTGCATGGAATTCCAACTGCTGGTCGCAATCCTTTTTCTGTCTCTTTTGGCTGGTTTTTGTTTTGGTTGTTTGTTTTGGTTTTTTTGGTTCCTTTCTGGTTTGTGTTGTCTTTGATGGGATTGCCCACTGGACTTTGTATTGGTCCACTACCAGCTCTTTTGAGGCTGCTGACTCAATTGACGGCCTTGCAAGCAATTACAATTCAGCTTGTCTGCTGCGGTTGAACGTTTGTAACGACCTGGCAAAAGCCATGAAGGCGTTGGACGGAAAAAAAGTTCCTGTGGGGAATCCCGACATCGGCATTCCCAAGAGTGCCTCCTGCAAAGGGGAATCGTCGATGCTTGCGCTTCCAGACTCCAGACTTGCAGTTGCAAATCCAAGATGAGGATTTGACGTATGTTT
The DNA here is from genome assembly GCA_947184155.2 of Cladocopium goreaui. Taxonomy (NCBI): domain Eukaryota; class Dinophyceae; order Suessiales; family Symbiodiniaceae; genus Cladocopium; species Cladocopium goreaui. The sequence continues at coordinate 11,924 of CAMXCT020000767.1, forward strand.
AAATCCCCGCGCCCCATCTTCAATGTTGGACGGAAGCTTAAATGTTGCAGTTTCACCTTTTTGAACTGATAACCATCAAAAAGAAATTTTGCCTCAGGTCACATCCTCAAATTGGAACTCACTTCTTAGTTGCAATAGCATCAACACACCCTCAACATTGACAATGGGGTCGCAGGGGTTCAGTTTGTGGTTGGCCCTTGTGGGGGCCATGCAAGGAAAGATGGCCGTACTGGGTTCTCAAGCGCTGCGCCTGCAGCGCTTCAACCTTTACGATGGACGCACGGAGTTCAAGCTGCAGGGTCGCAAATCTGCTTGCACAACATGTGCGGGCAGCAGCGAAATTCTCCGATGGCTGACCCCTTTTTTGGGTCCAAATATGGACCCCAAAATGGGGTCCGGAATTGGATCACATTTTCATTCCTTCTTTTAGGTCTTTGCTTGGGCTCCGTTTTGGGATCCAGATTTGGACCCAAAAGTGGGGTCAGCCATCGGAGAATTTTGCTGCTGCCCGCAGAGGTTTTGCAAGCAGATTTGCGACGCCAGCGGTTGCTAAAAGCACCCCTAAAGCCGCCAAGCCAGGATGTGCGTTTTCCCACAGCGCGGAGCGTATAGTTGATGAACTTGGCCTACTATACCCTGAAAACGGTGGAAATTTGCGGAAAAACATGCGAGCGTACAGCGTATAGTTGGTTCAATTCGATTAAAAAACGTACTAAAAAAAGTCTTTCTTAGAATGTGAGCTGACCGGCCAAAATGGATCTCACGCCACAGCGCAGAGCGTTTAGTAGGGTACTAAACCGTCTGGCCCGCAACACCAAAATTGTGGTCTCACCACAGCGCGGTGGGTTTAGTTGGCTCTTTGTTTGTACGATTATTTTAGAGATTCAATTTTTCGCGTGACGGGGGCAGCACTTGAGAACCCCGTACGGCCATCTTAAAGGTTGAAGCGCGGCTGGATACTTTTATTTGACGCCTCCATGGAGCAGTGGAAAGGCGGAAGCCGATGGTGCCAAGCACACACTGCCCTGTGGGTAGATCTCCTTCATTGGGGCCCAGATGAAAGATTATTCCCTCATTTGCAGAGGAACCCAACAAAGCTATCTTTCGTTGCTTGCCCCGTCCATGGAAAAAAACTGAAAAAATTGCAGTAGTGAACTCTTTCTCATCAATGTGGTTGGAAATCAACAGCGCTCTTGCAGCAGAAGGACAGCGCCCATCACAGTGGCAAGCCCAACCTGAAGCCTCCACCAAGACGAAAGATAAACGCGATCTTTGACTCTCAGCTATGATTGCTGTAGCTCCCCTTTTTTCTTCACTGGAAGATTGGACTATCTACACACACCGAAAGCCGGTGTGACGCTCGGAGATTTATAGATGCTTCAAAAGCGGCTTGTGGTGTTCAGATTTACAGTTCCTGTGGGGAATCCCGATCACCCGATGTGGCCCATTGGTGTGTTTTTGTTTGGTTCTGTTTTGTGTTTTATTTTGGGCCATTCTTAGGATGACACATAAGATGTCATCGTGCATGGAATTCCGTTGCGACTCAGCGCGCTGATGTAACCTTATTCCTTGCGTAAAGAAAAAGAAGCTGAATGCAGCTTCTAGTTGACCCTTCTCCTTCCCGTTCCCTTCCTCTCTTGCGTGTGCGCTTTTGCGTTTCCTCTTTCCCTCTCGCGTGCGTTGCGATGGAAACTTCTAACCTGAGGAAACTTCTGAGTTGGGTGATCACTTGAAGAGATTATTGGCGGTGCGTTTGAATGCAAACGTTATCTGCAATCAACTTTACTTTTTACGTTTGTAACTCTTCAGTGAACTGTTTTCCCCAACTCGGTTTTTTTAAGTTGTTTCAGCTTGTTGTTTTCTGTAAACATCTGCTGAATCTTTTGCACACAGGTGTAAATTGAACTAAATGCCAATGGTGGCCATTTCAAGTTCAATACCTCCAAAGGGAGGGTGGGAGGGTTCACGTTTCTTACGTGATTCGTTTTTTGTGGAGCCATGGGTGGTCGATGGCACGTCGTTTAGACTTGGATGACAGGTACGACAATTTGACTGAATTTCAGATTTTTAACATTACTTGGTGCCTTTGGGATTACAGTGATTTTTCTTGTATCCTTGTTTTCTCCTTTCTGTCCATCAGTGATTTGAGTGCGTTCTGCTGTACAACTTATTGTATCAGTGTGGAACTCGTGGACATCTTGGAGGAACTGGACAGGTACAGAGAACATCTTGAAGATGAGCGCAGAGGGAATTGAGAGTTTTTCTAGTATGCTTGACAATGCAAACGAGTGCAACATGTCTCCCTCTGTGTTGAATGTCCAGGAATCGAATCAGGTACCACCCGATGAATCACCTTCAGGTCCCGACCTTGTCAATCTTTTTGGACGGGATGCAATTCAATCAGGTGCGGAAAGGTTTGAATCTCATGTCGATGTGACACAGCCTGCATCATGCGTTGACACACCTCTCTCGAGAGCAGATGTTAACAAGGCTCTCTTTGAGGCCAGGCTCCAGAGCTTGGGCGATACGGAGTTAAAGTACCCCTGGGAATCTGGTGTAATGGGTGACATTTTTTCGGAAACAAATGATGCGGCTGGCATACCAACTTTGCCTGCAGAGTATCTATGTTTTACTGACCAGTCGGGTTCAACTACTGCAGTGCCTGCATCTCAGTCTGCATCACAGAAGGTTGCTGGTCGGTACCTTGAGCTGCCGTTTTATTCATTTGCAATCAAAGTCAAACCAGACAAAGACATGTTTGCCCAGCAGGAGGTATTGTGGACTAGGGCCATTGACAAATGGTTACAGGTCTTTGATGTTCTTGGTTTTCCTGGGCAGCTGGGAGTTGCCTTGGAAAATGAGCTGCATTTTGCAGATCCTACGGAACATGGTTTGGTCCTGAGAGATGCTCTGGGTGTCAAATCCCCTCGAACGGCTGTAAAGAGGGCACAGACATTGATGCAATATTTCAGATGGTTGCAGGAGTCTTGCAGTGACTGGGAGCCCTGGGAGAGATCGCATTGCTTAGATTATCTACGGTCGACAGATGTGCGCACACCCGCAGCGAGTTTGGGCATGTCATTTTTGGAGGCTCTCAGGTTTGCCAGGTATGTAATGCAGATACCAATACAAGACGCCCTGCTACAGGACCCACAGTTGAAGGGTCGTGCCCAGAGGTTGATGCTGTCACGGGATGTGTATCGTCCCGCACGGCCCATGAAGGCCCATGAGGTTGCCAAATTGGAAAAATTGATGATGGGGCATCTTGACACGATTGACAAGTACATGCTTGGAGCAATCTTGTTTGCAATTTTTTCACGGTCCAGATGGTCAGATTTGCAGTATATTCATCGCATGTGGGTTGACAGGAATGAGTATGAGGGTCAGTTTTTTGGCTTCATTGAAACAGAGACCTCATTCCACAAGACTGCAACTTCCTTGAAGAAGAAGATGCGCTTCCTACCGGTTGTGTGTCCGATCCAGGGCATTACTGATGTGGACTGGACACCGGTATGGCTGGAGACGTTTGCAATGTTACATGTGAACCTTGATGCTTGTCCTTTTGGACCCATCTGCAGGGCCCCTGGAACCGATGGTTACCTTTGCAACAGATCATGCACTTCTGATGAGATTTCTGCATTTGTCAACAAAGTTTTGAAGATTGCAGACTCTGACAGGTTGACATCACACAGTTTCAAGCACACCACGTTGAGCTGGGCGAGTTCTTATGGCTTGGATGAGCCAGCCCGTACACTGCTGGGGCACCATGAGTTGCAGGGTGCTCGCTCAATGGCAGTGTACTCAAGGGATATGCTGACACGTCCATTGCAGTTGTACTGTAGCATGTTGAAGAATATCAGAGGCGACCATTTTAGGCCAGATGAATCAAGGACTTCGAGGATGTTGGATCTTATGAAAATTCGGCAGGGTGAAACAACCGGAAAGGATGCGGATGCAGCCTTGATAACAGTTGCATCGGCCAAAGACTGCCGCATGGAGACAGATGATGATGCGGCCCTACTACGCCCCTTGAAGACGCTGCTCCATCAGCGAAGGGTAGCAAGAGACAGGGCGGTGATGAAAGTGAAAATGACAGCGATTCTCTAGCATCAACAAGTTCGAGCAGCTCGGATACAGACGAGGACACTGCACCAGAAGCTGCTCGCAGGGATGACTTTATCGAGGGTCCAGTTCTCAGAAATATTAAGTCTCATGTTGTGCACAAGTGTTCAACGGTGGATGGCAGAACCCTTTGTAACAGACTGACTTCAGCTGCCACTTTTGAGCTCTTGGAAGAGGGTTGCTCAACCTTGAATGCAAGATGCAGCCGTTGCTTCAAGGGCCAGGTTATCACTACGTCTTCTGCAATGGCAGAGGCACTTGACGCGGCAAAGGCCAAACGTTTCAAGCGAGATTGAACCTTGTGTCAGGTGAAATTGTGTGCATGTCGTTCTTGTGTGAAGTTGATGTTTTGATTTGATCTAACTTGTTGAATGCAACTTGTTATTTTCAGAAATTTCAGTGAATCATCACAGTTGGCTGAGAGCGGTCAATATTGGTGATTGGGAGGAGCATTACAGTTGATAGCGGCTGTGATAAAGCATGCATTGAGTTGAAAGCAACATGCATCTTTAATGCTCAAAGGAGCTTTGCAGCGATTGCGCTGCCTTGACAAAGGTCAACAGCTTGAGTATGTGCATGCAGTCATATAGTGATGTTTATCATCTTGATTGCATGTTCTCCTGTTAAGGTTTTCCTTGTTGACTTGCAAGTTTAATTTGCTTGATACGCTCTTTTTCACAATTGGTTCCTTACTCCCTGATCGGTCGGGCGCTGATGGCTCTTTCTTCATTGCTGGATTCGGAGGCGACTTTCGCCCAACAGGCTGAAGAGTGTGGGCTTTCTGAACCATGGATCACTGCATTAAAGGACAATGGTGTGGCCACCTTTGCAAAGCTGAGTTTTGCAATTACCAGTCCAGGAACGGTTGCAACTGATGATCAGGTGACGCGCTTCTTGAACAATATGAGGGCAGGTGTTGTGGCCACCATTGCGGATTTTGCGGCCTTCAAAAGGGTTCTTTTTGAGAGCCAGACCCTTATGATCCATCGCTTCAAGTCAGCTGCCAAAGGAGATGACGCTGTGCCTAAGAAGATGTCAGCCCCAGAGCGTGACGCTAGGTTGACACGCCAACGAGATCAACTTCGAGGTTTGGACATCACCGGGCCCTTAGAGCCAGCACATGGGCTTTACGACCTCTGTGCGCAGATGGTTGAGCGCAATGAGGTGGCCTACATCAGTCCTTCCAAATGCTTGTCAAGGCAACAGGAACTGACAGGAGCCAAACCGGAAAAAGAATTACAACTGGATGCTTCGAAAACGGGTCTGGTCATTAAGGAGCAGCCAATTACACAGGAGATCAACCTCACGTCGGACTTGGCTTTGTATCAGGCGATGCAACGCAGAGCGTTAGCAATGGATCTTACAAACCTTGCTTCATATGAGGTGATGAAAAAGTGGACAGATCGCATGTTTGCAATCTTTGCCCAACCTGCAGCGCCGGGCTTTCAGAAGGTTTCTCAGGCTCAGCTTCTTAGAGCTGACCGTCAGGCTTTTGTACGCTTGAATGAAACTTTCAATGGTTCATTGAAGGTTATGCCTATGGCTGGTAAGCCATTGGACACCATGATTGAGAGGCTGGAATCGGATGTCTCGGTAACTTATTTCATGCTGCCGGTGCCAACACAGACCGGGTCAAGTGGTTCGCAAGGTGATGCAAACAAAGCGGACAAGAAGCGGCAGGAGACAACCAATGCAGAGAAACCTCAGCCAAACAAGTTTCAGAAAGGATCAAAAGGCAAGGGCAAAGGAAAGAACAAGAAACGCGAACCTGTTCCATCAGGCCTTAAGGGAATGCATTCCAGGACACCCCAAGGGGACCAGATTTGTTATGGCTACAATCTTGGGACATGCAAGCAAGGATCGGCATGCCCACGCAAGCATGTTTGTGCTGTGCCTGGGTGCTACAAGAACCATCCTCAGACAGAGCATCAGTGACTACATGCTCAAAAATGTTTCATCCCCCTCTGCAAGGAAACGGCCGATCCAACACATGGATAATGAACGTGCTGAAAAATCGACGCATGTGAAACCTGAATTTGGGTCGAGTGGTTATTTTTGCATTGAACTATTTTGCGGCTCAGGCAACCTGACGTTTGCAATGAAGCATTTCTTTCCAGATAGCTTTGGTGTGGATCATAAAGTTGCAAAGCAACGTGTGAAGGTTATTTGTTTGGATTTGACGCGGGAGGACCATCAGAAGCTGGTCACTGGCTGGATAACTTCAGGTAAGTGCTTGTGGGTGCATTTTGGCGTACCCTGTGGGACAGCATCGAAGGCAAGGTTCAAGCGGCTTAGCAAGAAGCATCATGGTCCGCCACCTTTAAGGAGTTCACGCTGGCCAAACGGGCTACCAGGTGTGAGTGGCTCTAACCTTGCAAGATTGCGAGCCGCCAACAGACTTTATAGATTCATGTCTGAACTTATTTTTGAACTGGACAAGTTGAATATCACATGGACTGTGGAAAACCCTTGGACGAGTTTGATGTGGTCAACAAGTTATTGGGTTGAGGTTGACACGAAGTTGAAGCCATTCTATTGTGAACTCCACAATTGTATGTTTGGCGGCTTGCGTTTGAAGCGCACCTGCTTGGCCTCCAATAACAAGGCGATCATGGCTCTGAATATTTTGTGCACGGGTGACCATGAGCATGCACCCTGGAGCATACATGATGGTATTTTCGATACTGCCAGAGAGGCGGAGTATACACCTCAACTTGCCAAAGCTCTTGCAACCACTGTTTTGGAGTCCATTGCAGGTCAGTTTAATTTGCCAAATGTTTCTCAGGTGTCAAAGCGGCTCAAGTTGTCACATTTTCATTCCATCGCTGCAGGCAAACAACCGTCCAGGCTGACATCCCTGCCGGCCGTCCCTGAATTTTCCCACATTTTGGTGGTGAACAGTTTGCCAAGTAATTTTACTTTTGATTTGTTGGATGGTTGTTTACTACGATGTACTGTGGTGCAATTGGATGGCACGCAATTTTTGGTGCCTTGTGGGAGCAAGTTGCTTCGAAAGACAGACAGGAAGGGGGGAGAGAACCGTCTTTTTAATTACTCTGTGGATTGCACCCCCTCACTCCATAATTTGGGCGATTTAAACTCTGGTGGTTTTGCTGGTGAGGAAGTTCCTCTGACATGCAATTGCGTTGAAGGTCCATGTAGCAATTTTCGATTCCCTTTGGAGCAGAAACAAACAACAGATGACTGTGTTGACTGGGTTTTTGGTGTGCGTTGGTCCCCCGAGAATTTCTTGAAGAGAGCTGTGATGGTGGGGCACCCATTTAAAGAGTTCTCGGGCCTGCTGCCAGAGGTAAAAATGGCTTGCGAAAAACTAGCAAGCTGGAGGCATGAGGACATTGTCAACTGGAGGTGTAAAAAGCTTGGTGAATGGCTGCGTCTGGCGAAATCTCTTCAAGCCGAAGAGGCGGAGATCAAAAACAAGATGCCTTTGGCCAGGAGGCACATTTTGGAAAAGAAACGTATTGCCTTGATGAAACACCTGATTAAGCAGGAGGGCTATGACGACCACACCCTTGCAGACGACATCGAGCATGGCTTCAGCCTGGTTGGCGATAGCCCAATGTCCTCAGTGCTTCCTCCCAAATTGGTTCCAGCTACTATCTCAAAAGAAGATTTGCATAGGCATTCAGACAAAGCCAGCAAAGCTCTGAGGTATATGACACGGAGCAGCGGTGATGATGAGCTGGATAAAGGTTTGTGGACAAAAACCCTTGCGGAGGTGGACAAAGGATGGATGCGGGGTCCTTTACCATGGGACGAATTGCCCACGGGTGCAGCAGTTTCTCGTAGGTTCCCCCTGTCCCAATCGGGGAAAGTGAGGCCTATTGATGACCTAAGTCAAAGCCAGGTCAACTCCACGGTGAATACATTTGAGCAGGCTACGGTTGATGGACCTGATGTTATTTGCAGTTATGCCACTTACTTGATGCGATGCTTGGAAGCGCAAGGCTTGGATACTTGTCCGAGGGGTAGGTCACTGGACCTTGCATCGGCATACCGGCAGCTTGCAATTGCCGACGAGTCCTTGCAGCACTCCTACCTTTCTGTATATGACCCGTCCAGTGGGTCTGCAAAGCTGTTTCAACAAGTTGCATTACCTTTCGGGTCAAGATCTGCTGTAAATGCTTTTATAAGGTGTGCCAGATTCCTACAGTGGATTGCTGCCAGAGTTTTTATCCTGCCTTTGACTTGCTACTTCGACGACTTCGTTGCCTTTTCAATGCCTAACTTGTGCAACAACAGCCATGCTACTTTGTGCTTGATGCTTGACATCCTTGGGTGGCAGTTTGACCGTGAGGGCCCAAAGAGTGATGCGTTCTCGGGAATTGTATCGGCCCTTGGGGTACAGTTTGACTTGGAGGACTCACCTAAAGGGATTCTCAAAGTTCGCAATACAGCCAAGCGAATCGAAGACACTACTTTGCTTCTTGAAACAATTTTGCGTGATGGAAAGTTAGCAAAGAAAGAGGCACTGACCTTGCGTGGCAAACTGGCATTCTGCGATTCTTTTATTTTTGGTCGAATAGGTAAGTTGGCCCTTCAGGATATTACAAAGCATGCTTATGCCAATCCATTTGTGACCAGTCTTTCTGAGAGGCTGGTAGATTCCCTTGAGCTTCTGATGCGTAGGCTACTTTCTGGATCGCCTAGAGTCCTCACATGCAAGATGTTGGAAACGTTCTTCATTTTCACAGATGCCAGCTTCAGCATGAAGGATGGTGGAGGCTTTGGTGCCTTCCTTGCGACGCAAGATGGCCGCATAATTTCTTGGTTTGGACTTCATGTGGGAACCGAACGTTTTACAGCTTGGTTTGAGCAGGGACGCAAGAACCTTATTGGAGAGTTTGAAACGCTTACTGTTGCCATTGCCCTGAAACTATGGGCGAAACTTGTCGCATCCTCTCAGGTTATGATTTACATAGATAACGAGGGTGCAAAGTTTGCCTTGATTCGAGGTTACTCCGACTCATTTGCAATTTCTCTGATTTGCCAGCTTGTGGCGCAGCAGTTGGACGATTTTTACGTCCTCCCTTGGTACAGCCGTGTTCCTTCGGCCTCGAATTTATCAGATTATCCTTCCAGAAAGATCCGACACCAAATGCTACCAGATTCAAACCGCATTCCCGAAGGGGAAGTTGCACTCGTCTTCAATGAAAGCTTGAAGTATGCGGAAAGCCACACAAGCATGGGTGGGGACCGTGGCTTAACGAGGCCTGAGTGAAGTCTCCACTGTGCTAGAAAAAAAGAGTGAGTGCCATGTTACCTTTTTAGTTGCACATGTGCGGTTTGCCTCTGTGAATGTCGAACTTCGTTTTCGGAAGTTGCTTGTAGTTGTTTACGTTTGGCGCAAATTTGTAGGGCCCCTGTTTTTGTTACGGCGCAAGTTCTACGTTTGAACGCAAACGTTTAGGGCCCCTTTGTTATGTTGGCGACGCAAGAGCGCGTTTTGGAGGAACGGTATGTTTGGGTCAACGGTTTTCTGTATGCTCGGAATAAGTTGCGACTCAGCGCGCTGATGTAACCTTATTCCTTGCGTAAAGAAAAAGAAGCTGAATGCAGCTTCTAGTTGACCCTTCTCCTTCCCGTTCCCTTCCTCTCTTGCGTGTGCGCTTTTGCGTTTCCTCTTTCCCTCTCGCGTGCGTTGCGATGGAAACTTCTAACCTGAGGAAACTTCTGAGTTGGGTGATCACTTGAAGAGATTATTGGCGGTGCGTTTGAATGCAAACGTTATCTGCAATCAACTTTACTTTTTACGTTTGTAACTCTTCAGTGAACTGTTTTCCCCAACTCGGTTTTTTTAAGTTGTTTCAGCTTGTTGTTTTCTGTAAACATCTGCTGAATCTTTTGCACACAGGTGTAAATTGAACTAAATGCCAATGGTGGCCATTTCAAGTTCAATACCTCCAAAGGGAGGGTGGGAGGGTTCACGTTTCTTACGTGATTCGTTTTTTGTGCCCCCCGCCCCCCCCTATCTTTCTGCTAGACGTGCGTTTTGCTTGGATTGCATATCCAGCTTTTGGGTTTCACGCACGTGTGTTTAGGCCCCTTAACGAGGCCTGAGTGAAGTCTCCACTGTGCTAGAAAAAAAGAGTGAGTGCCATGTTACCTTTTTAGTTGCACATGTGCGGTTTGCCTCTGTGAATGTCGAACTTCGTTTTCGGAAGTTGCTTGTAGTTGTTTACGTTTGGCGCAAATTTGTAGGGCCCCTGTTTTTGTTACGGCGCAAGTTCTACGTTTGAACGCAAACGTTTAGGGCCCCTTTGTTATGTTGGCGACGCAAGAGCGCGTTTTGGAGGAACGGTATGTTTGGGTCAACGGTTTTCTGTATGCTCGGAATAAAACTGCTGGTCGCAATCCTTTTTCTGTCTCTTTTGGCTGGTTTTTGTTTTGGTTGTTTGTTTTGGTTTTTTTGGTTCCTTTCTGGTTTGTGTTGTCTTTGATGGGATTGCCCACTGGACTTTGTATTGGTCCACTACCAGCTCTTTTGAGGCTGCTGACTCAATTGACGGCCTTGCAAGCAATTACAATTCAGCTTGTCTGCTGCGGTTGAACGTTTGTAACGACCTGGCAAAAGCCATGAAGGCGTTGGACGGAAAAAAAGTTCCTGTGGGGAATCCCGACATCGGCATTCCCAAGAGTGCCTCCTGCAAAGGGGAATCGTCGATGCTTGCGCTTCCAGACTCCAGACTTGCAGTTGCAAATCCAAGATGAGGATTTGACGTATGTTTAAATCCCCGCGCCCCATCTTCAATGTTGGACGGAAGCTTAAATGTTGCAGTTTCACCTTTTGAACTGATAGCCATCAAAAATAAATTTTGCCTCAGGTCACATCCTCAAATTGGAATTCACTTCTTAGTTGCAATAGCATCAACACACCCTCAACATTGACAATGGGGTCGCAGGGGTTCAGTTTGTGGTTGGCCCTTGTGGGGGCCATGCAAGGAAAGATGGCCGTACTGGGTTCTCAAGCGCTGCGCCTGCAGCGCTTCAACCTTTATGATGGCCGCACGGAGTTCGCAAGCGCTGCACCTGCCGCGCTTCAACTTTTAAGATGGCCGTACAGGGTTCTCAAGCGCTGTGCCTGCCGCGCTTCAACCTTTTAGATGGCCGTACGGGGTTCTCAAGTGCTGCGCCCGTCACGCAAAAAGTTGAATCTCTAGAATAATCGTACAAACAAAGAGCCCAACTGAACCCACCGCGCTGTGGTGAGAACACAATTTTGGTGTTGCGGGCCAGACGGTTTAGTACCCTACTAAACGCTCCGCGCTGTGGCGTGAGATCCATTTTGGCCGGTCAGCTCACATTCTAAGAAAGACTTTTTTTTAGTAGGGTTTTTTTATCGAACCCAGCAAGTGATGGAGACAACGATTACATCCCTGCAGCGAACAGAACTTCTGTCAGGCATCATCAGTGAACAAGACCTTCGAACATTACGCACGGCCTGTCTTTGTATACAGAGCTTGCGGATCCGAGTCGAGGCCAGAGCTAACACAATCGAACGTGCAGTGATTGACCAACAGATACAGTTTGTGCAAACAGCTGTGCGATACCCTACAGAAGATCAAGTCTGCGTCAATGCTGTCAAGTTTGCGATCATCGCTAACTTGATCGCATTGGGTTCAGTTTTGAAAGCAGTATGCACCACAAGAGCGCTTTGCAGCTTCCAATGACGATGATGCTTGGAAAAGGACATCTGAGCGGAGCCGTGGTAGATACGCGTCCATTACCTTTTCACCATAGCTCAGTTTCACACTCTGTTTCACTGTGTCTTGTGTCACCTTTCCATTTGCTACATGGCATTGCCATTGCTAGCTTCTGGTCTGCCCCAATTCCGCGAGTCTTGTTGCCCGTGCGGCTTGCACTGTGTGATTTCGGGGCTCCTGGCTGGGGGGAGCCCTGGTTTCCGCTCAGTGTTGTGTTGGTTCCTTTACTCACAGAGTTCGTGTAAGGCGGCTTTTGTGATTGTTGCCTGTTTTGTTTTGTTTGGTTTGACCGCTATTCCAATCCCTAGGATGATACCATGGATGATACAATGCTATCACCTTTCTTCAAGTTACCGACGTTGCGAACTGACCAGTTGATCACCCTGCCTTTTTTGTTTTGTTGTTTGTGGTTGTTTGTTTGTTTTGTTTTTGCTTTTGGTTTTGGTTGGTTTTTTGTTTTGTTTGTTTGTTTTGTTTGGGTTTTTTCTGTTGGCATCGTGACAGCTAATAGGACTTTGTACTGGTCCTACCTCAGTTCAACTTTTGAAGCCCACCTTCGTGAAGATGGATGACGTCTTTGCATTAATTCACCGAATTTGTCAATATGCAACTGGCTTACCGGCATGGTGAACGACCTGGCGAAAGCTATGAGGCGTTGGATGGAAAAAAAAGTGGATGTGTTCATTTCTGTATTTGGAATGGTTTCAGCTGAATTGATGCAGTTTCATTATTGCAATCATTTCCTCTGGGCGATTTGCTGCAGAATGGTACATTCAAATCTGAACTTGATGTCAGAAACAGACGTTTTGGTTGAAACACCTGAACTGGTCTTCAATATTTGTCACAGTCATCACTACTCGTGATGACTTGGTACTATATTGAGAGGACAGTGCTCTATCGGTAAGCACTACTTCTCTTTTAGTGGAGATTGAGGTATTTGACCTCTTTTGGTTTTGTACAACATGGCGTCCATCTTCATCTATGAGAGCTGAATATGGACACTGCATTGGGAGAGGTATTTGACCTCTACTGACTTTATCTATTGTGATGCCCATCTTCATCTATTGAGCTGAATCTGGACATTACTTTGCGATTGGGACATTTGGTTTCCATCGTTTACATTGATAGCTGGTGATTCTGCATTGCATGGTTATTTGCTGATTTCATCGAAACTCTTCGTATTGATTTTGCTGGAGATTGTGTGATGTAGAGCAGAACTTTCTGCTCTCCATCGTTTCAAGATGCTGGAACTCTGTTTTAGCTGAACGAGACGTTTTGGAGAACGAACATGAGGTCTGAGGAAGTTTTGTCAACCAGAAGAACATTGTACAGAACATTTGTAATCATCTACTTCGTTCTTGAGTGTAAAGAACTCTGGTTATTCAAGTTTGGATGAGAACTGGATTATTTGAGAACTTTTGGAAGTAGATCAAGCTTTAGTAGCTAGCTGAATTTGTGACTCAACGCAATTTGGACTTGTTCAGTCGACCTTTTAGGGAAGGTCGTGGTTTTTGGACCTGGAATTGCGTTTCCTCACCAGACATTGGCTCGAGGGAGTTGTGTCAATATGTTCAGAATTGAACAGAACTGAGTATCACAATCAGCAGATTAGCACGAACGCTTTTTGGTTTGCCTCTTTCGGGTGTGCCCTGCTTGAGAGCTTGCCTCCCTTGTGTTGCGTCCGAGCAAAAGACCGAAGCTGGCGTTTGCACTTAGGAGTCGAGGTAGAAACTCCGTGTTTAGGTTTTCGAGGTTCTGAATTCCGGAACCCGGAACTTGGGTTTGTTCTAGGTGGACTAGATTTTATCATGGTAGCGGAGCCCTGCGGGGCTACCCACACCATAGTACGCTGACCCACTTGCTAAGGAGGGCAACTCCGGCACGATTCTGGTATAGACCTGCCAGTGGCTTGTTCGGTGGCTGGCCAGCATCGACGAGGCTGGTAGGGTGGTCCGGGAGTGTAGGAGGTTGTCACTAGCGGGAGAAGTGGTGTAGGTACTGTGGTTGAGCTGAAAGATCTAGGGATCTTGTTTTGGAAAGAAGGACCTTGTGAGTTTGTTTTGGCATCTGCAGCTTGGAGGTGCGCTAGTGGTTGCATCTAGGTTGAATCATTGTCAGTGGAAGAGGCACCGCTGTTGACCGAGGAAGACGTACTCAGGTGGAATGGCTGAAGGTGCAGGTTGACTGCAATGGTTGCTTTGGATGGCCACAATAACGGCAGAGGGCCATGAATTTTCTGTGAGTGTGTGCCAAGGTTTTGGCTGGATTGAGATGTTGTTTACTCGTTAGGCTAGGCCGTCCGACTGTAGGCATACCACGACTAGATTGCAGTTGTTAGAGTTGTCCTGGAGGAAGACGTACTCAGGAGCAACGATCTTTCAGGCTGGTCCAGGTGGGAGATGCAGTTGGGACGAGTGGTTTTTCGCCCGACATTCATGGCAAGGACTGCCCGACGTACTGTGGAGTCTTGCATGTTTGAGGTTGGACGCTAGGGAGCAGACCTAGATTGTAAAGTTTTGGACTCATCAGGCTAGGCCGTCCGGCTGTAGGCAGGCCACGACTAGACTGCAGAAGTTAGAGTTGTCCTGGAAGAGGATCACGTACTGAGGAGCAATGATCTGTCAGGCTGGTCTAGGTGGAAGATGCAGTTGGGATGAGCGTTTTCTTTGTGTTTTGTGATAGTGATTTCGCCCGACAGTCAGGACATGGACTGCCCGACGTACCGTGGGGTCATGTGTGATTGGGGTCGGACGCTGGGGAGTAGACCCGGACATGGATAGTGATTTCGCCCGACAGTCAGGACATGGACTGCCCGACGTACCGTGTGGTCATGTGTGCAAACCGGTTGATGTTTCCACCAAGATTCTCACAACTTGAATTTTGTTTACAGATGGAGCATGCGAAAATGTGGCATCAGTGGGTGGAGTTTTGATTTGCCCGATGGGGCGAGCTGTCGCGATGTTTGGAGACAAATTGCCAATTGAATTCGAAAGATTTTTCTATCGAGAATCTTCGCATCCCATCTACGGAGTCGAATTGTTGCCTTTGCTTATTTCAATCATGCTGTGGGGCTCCCTTGTAGACAAAGCTCAGTTTGTCTGCTATCTGAACTCGATGCAGCCAGAGCAGGGCTCATCCGAGGGTCCGGAGCCACCAAGCTTGCTGATGGGATCATTAAATTGTTTTGCGAGTTTGAAGCCGTGTTGCAACTGAAGTCGTGGTTTAGCAGAGTGCCATCACACAGCAACATAAGTGATGGGCTGAGCCGTTTAGATTTCAGGCTATTGCTATCACTTGGTTGCCTCAAGGTAGACGTGCCTTGGGGTGAGATCGTGTCAAAGGTTTCGTCACGCCTGTCTTGAATGGGGCGATGGATGGCGGGGCGTGGACGGATGCTCCCCATTTGCTGTGTTGAAAAAGATTGGCCCTGCGTTCGACTTCAGCTGACACAATCGTTTCAATTTTCAAAAGTTGTTTTCGTTTTGGTTGTTAAGTTTTCGCGTCGGACTTCTAGTTCTTAGGATGTTTGCGAAGCGGTTCAATCTATGGAAATAAGTTTTACTCCCGTAGGGATGAAAACCTTATTTCCAATTTTTGAAAACTCGACTCTTTGTTTGAAAAACAAGAGTTAGCTGTGGCAAGCGTCTTGAACTGGCAACTGCGTGAAAAACAACAACTCACAAAACAAATTTTGAAACCACAATTTTCAGACAACTAAACTCAATCCCGAGATGAGTCAGTTGTAATTTTATGTTGCATGTGCAACATTATGGCTTAAGGGTGTGGTGGGAGGGTTCCTCCTGTTGTTTTGTTCTACATGGTAGCAAAACTCCCACCCTTCTTTTTCCCAACCCTTTTGCCAATTTTTATCCTCACCTCATACATATATGAGGCCACACCCTCAGCCCTGATGGCGGGGCGTGGACGGATGCTCCCCATTTGCTGTGTTGAAAAAGATTGGCCCTGCCTTCGACTTCAGCTGACACAATCGTTTCAATTTTCAAAAGTAGTTTTCGTTTTGGTTGTTAAGTTTTCCCGTAGGACTACTAGTTCTTAGGATGTTTGCGAAGCGGTTCAATCTTTGGAAATAAGATACCGCCCTCGACGCCGAAGAGAAAAAACCTCTAACCAAGGCACACAACATTGCATATAGTCTTTTCCCAAATGTGCACCGTGACAGATATAGAAGATGTTCTCGAATGGGACATGTTGAACATGTTTCGGTTTGTCTGCTAAAGCTGCCGTTGATATTGATTGCCACGCTGTTATGTTTTGCCAGCTCACCAACGAGTCATGAGTCACTGCATACTGCATCGTTAGTTGCCCATGCGTGTTGTTGCTGTCTGACTTGCCTGACCTGCCAGGTACCTCTGCGAAGCTCGTTCACCAACCTCCTGCATTCGCCAAGCGCCTATCGTCGCTGCTACCGGCCCTATGGTGTATGCGAGTAGATTAACGCGCCGTGCAAAAATCTCTCGTCGCTGCTACCAGGCTTGCGGTGCAAGCGAGGCAATTCGCCAAACGCCTGCAGCAGACCGTCCGCTCTCATGACGGTCTGCGCTCTGCGCGCACTGCTTGGCCACATTGCGCATGGTGCCAAGACCGGCCGTTGCCATTCACCTATACACATGGTGTTGGCATACTGGTTTTGGCTACCTACATACATACATACATAAATACATACATACGTGCATACATACACACATACATACATACGTACATGCATGCATGCATGCATGCATGCATGCATACACACACACACATACATACATACATTTACATTTACATTTTTACATTTACATTTACATTGCATTACATTACATCACATTACATACCATCTTCGTCACACACCATCTTTCTTTGTCACACACCATCTTTCACATACAACTTTGTCCCACACAACGTTTTACCCACATCTTTGTGTGGGGTTCTTGTTTTTGGTTGGGCACTCCCGCGCTCATTCCTTCCTCCTTCCTCCCGCCGCCTCCCCTCCCGCCGCCTCACACGCAACTTCCTCACACGCCACTTGCTCACACACAACTTGTCCACACACAACTTGGCCACACACACAGCTTACTTCCACTGACAACTTCCCCACACACAACTTGTCCACACACAACTTCTCCGCACACAACTTACTCACACACACAACTTCCTCACAGACAACTTACCTCACACACCTTCCTCACACTGGGGGGGTAGCACCTTGTAGTAATTCGATGTAATTTTCCCATAACTTGTTGTGGTACCTAGAATTGATCCTACTACCTTTGGACATCCAGGATTTTTCACCACACTATCTTTCACACACAACTTTGTCACACACCATCTTTCTTTGTCACACACCATTTTTCACATACAACTTTGTCCCACGCAACTTTTCTTACTTCTCGATCCTTCAGCACTTCCTTGTCTTTCCTTCCTTCCCCGTCCCGCTACAACATTTGTTGCTAATTATTGGAAAAAATTGACATGTCGGGTTTTCCGGTCCTTTAATTTGTTTTTTTTACCTCTTGGTTTAACTTATTTTCTTTGAATCGTTGAGGTAGGTCCCCAAAATTCATTGTTGGCATTTTTTTTTGTATGACACCAACTCGACAACGTGTCCAAAACCATGCGTTCGCATTTTGTTAAACGATTCATACGCACATCGTTATTAATATTCACACCACGTTACATGGTTCGGTCCCCAAAAGTGGCCACGACACAAAATAGATGTTGTATACAGGGATGGTGCAACCCATATGTGATTTTTTTTTGCCATGGCTGATACTTCTCGGATTTTATTCAAACATAACCAATCCGCATTTTTCCACCCGGCAGTAAACGGCATTCGTGCTTGACTTTCCGCTTCGTTGCATGAGGTTCAAACCATTAAATGGTTGCGTCGTGCAATTAAAAACACAGGTGCATTTTGAGATGCATGATGTAACACAATATGTTGCATTCCCCAAACAGTTGTGTGTTGAAACACAAATCACTCAAAATCACTCAAAAAAATGAACAAATACTGTTTTTTGCATAGCAAACTGCATTTTTTGTGCGCAAAATCCTTGGTGTCATGTCGTTTTGACCAACCAATGTGGCCGTTGCTGCGGATCCCATCCTGCGTTCGCGTTCGCGGCCCCAAAAATTTGCGGCGCTTTGCCACGTCAAACAAGCAGGTGCTGCACCAGTGCTGGTGTTTGCCATTACAAATCCAAGTGAGGCACTTAGAAATGGTAACAAAATTTGACCAGAATCACATTTTTAAATACATGGTCACATGGTGCTTGGGGGTAAATAATCCCATCAACCATGACGCATAATCCTGTTTTTTTTCCAATGCAATTCTCGTGAAATTTTGCACATGTACTATGGAATTGAGTCTTTAGCCATCCTTTGATCACCCCAAAACTCTGGTTTCCCAGCAAAACTGACGTTTGACCCAGAACCGTGGACTTGCAATTCTATGAAACCACCTTTGTGTTTGGATTTATCCCAACCAATCAATTGGGTGAAACTCGCAGGCAGCCGAAAAACGCCGCGTCAAGGACCCTTTTTTTCCCCAGTGGCAGATGGAAAAGACAGGGCACAAACTGGTACGTTTGAAACTTTGGAGGTTAGATTTCCTAGCCCCTGCATTTTTGACAACAAACGAACATAAAATTAAGGTTTGGAATGCCCCAGAACTTAGTGGTTGATCATCATTTCGTGTTTGAACCTTGTGATTTTTTTTCGGATACGCCACTTTGGTAAACACCCTTAAACGTATTAAACCGGCCCCAATGTACTTTTCCACGAAATGACACCGTTGGTTTTGGACAAAATTGGGAAAGGTCTCGGATTCGACTCATTTGTAAAATTTGAAGGATAGAACTGGCGCTTGAAATTTGCTGTCCATGCTTGCTACTTGTTGTTTCAACTAACCATGGTCCGTGGCTTGATCCTCTTACTTCAAGTCATTTCAACTCCAATACAAGATCGAATTTCTTTGCCATTTTGCTGGTCAGATCCTTCTGATCAGTGGTTAATTGTGCTTGAAAAAAATCGTGGAAAATGTCTTAGAATAACTCAATTTGTCAATGACTGCATACCATCTGATGGTGGAGAGCCTGATTTTACAATATTTTGAGGGATGAACTGATGAACATCCATAAATCCCAGCTATGAAATGGTGAAATGGTGTGAATGAACAACTATAGTTTCTCCCAAAAAAGTTATGGTTTGGGTTTCGCCTTTCCGAATTTCCCGTGTTCCAGGAGGCTGACCGGAGGGCCACTTGGAGATTGGAAGAATGATGAGGATGATGATGATGATGATGATGATGATTCATTAGAAGTGGGTCAGACCCAAATCAGGCACTGAACCCACATTCTTTTTGGGGACCAAGTGGGGGGATCAACTTAGGTTTGAGGACTTGGACATGAGCGGAAGGGTGAGTATAGAAGAGTGGACCAACACAAAACATGGATAAACAACTTTACAGCAGTTGAAGTCAACATCTTTTTGGAATTCGTAACCATTCGTAACCCCTTAGCTTAGCTTGAGAGTTTTGACGTCCAAAGTCATCCCAGTCGTCTCAGCGCCTACGCCAAGGAGAGGCCCTTTGCAGAGCGTGGCTTCCAAAATGCCCGGGACCGGCCGCGCGAGCGATCCTACTTTCCCTTCCAGGCAGAAGCCAGATCTGTAGGGCTCATTTAAAGCCCGGTTTTTTGTGATGTTAGGAATCCATCAAAATGGGGGTTCTACAATTCTAGCCTGCGAAAGACGTGACCGGCTTCGCTGAAGCAAAGCCGCGAGCCGAGTGGATTGCACTTGTGTTTTACCAATCCAGGAAGAGATCTTGGAACTTCCGGGCGGTAGGAAGCAGGCGCTTTTTTTCCATTTTTTTTTTGGAAGCTGCTGGCTTGTGCCCTCAACAAATCATTTGCGATCTCTGTTTATATCGGGAACGGAAAGGATTTCTGACGGTTGAATCATTTGGTTGAAGGTGATTGCAGTCGGAGCTGACAAAGTTGATGAGTTTTTTGTGCTGAATCCCAATCCTGCCATATCCAGCCTCCTTGCAAAGGTGCAAGTGGTTGCATCCAAACGAGATGTAGATGGATATTTGGAGGCCTTCTACACTGCCACTTGCTTATTCGCAAACATTTTGGGGCTGAAAATATGAATCACCTGATAGCTGCCACACAGCTAGTGCACTAGTGGTTGCTTGCCGTGATGCACAATATGCATGTGTTTGTGGCACGCTTTATCCTCTGCCTGTGTGCTGAGGCTCTGGTGCCCCATCTTCCTTGCTAGCTTTTGTCACTTCTCCTTCTCTGCAAGTTTTATGAATTGGTTGCCACATGCTGCTGTTTTCTCTCTCTCTCTCTTCAAACTTCAAACATAACATCCAAATACATCCTAACACACAGATTTTGACCTCTTTTGGTATCTGGATCACTTTTGGGGAGTCCAGTTTAGACTACCAAATAGCCGGGCAAACTGATCCACGGCCGTGGGATGACCCAGCCAGGCACAGCTGGTGTTTCAAACTCCCACGGGCAATCGCCTCTTCCATTTGAACCAGGAGGACCTCGAAAACGGAGGGGTCATGACGGTCATACCATCGGAAGTTGGAAATCAACATCCATCATGTCTGAAAATGGTGATTTAATCGGATTTATATAATGGAATTCATGATATATATATTATATGCCGCATACATAACAACTGCAGCTGACCATTTGACTGGCCCTGGTGTAGCCATGACACGCTGGCCCTGCAAGGAGCTTGGGGAGTTAGAGAAGTTGGCGCCCAGGTTGAGCGAGTACCTAGAACTGTACCAGCTGAAGGTGGACGGGAAAATGGGAACGGCAAGCCACGGAATTGGGTTTGCTGAAGAAACCATGGTTTACATCCCAAAATCAGATAAAATCAGGGGGACCCATGGTTGTAACTCAAAAATTCGCGAAATTTTCAGAAATTGGGACTTCGCCAACAGAACATGGCCGCAATTTTCTGGCTTTTCCCATTGCCAGGCCCAGGAGGCAGCTGAGGGTCAGGCGGAGGAGGATCTTTCCAAGGCCCTGGAGGGAGCGCAGGTCCAGCGTTTGAGCGAATGAAAAACCATCGTTGGCCCATGGGCCCATGTGAAAAGCTATGGTTTGGAAAGTGGAAATGGTACTTGAAACCACCTAGAAACCAACAAAAAGTCAACCCACATTTTTTAATAATGGATGGATTTGTCTTTGATGTTGTTGTTTTTCTTGTTTTTTTGTTGGGACAATTTTTTTGACATCCCTATTTCTGAAAACAGACGTGCGCGCAACAGTTTCACATTGATGTTTGCGGCGGATTGTGAGATCCGACAAAGACCCAACCAAGCTGGTTGTCTACAGGCACCGCCTGTAATGTTTTTGCGATTCATATCATTTATATCATGGATGTCCGTTTCTAGAGTCGATTTTCCAATTACATATAGGAATTTTCAGCCATGGTTGACTCCTGGAGGGTAGAATCTGAGAAACCAGCAGTGCAGTCGACCAGCGCCTTGCGCTACTGAGAAAAAAAAGATCGCGAGGCTGCGGGGTTGACTTTTCATATGGACCTTTCCCAAAATTGGGTACCCCCAAATCATCAATTTTCATAGGATTTTCATAGAATTTTTCATTATAAACCAACCATTTGGAGGGATTCCTCCATTGAAACCCCGACGTTCACGGATTGTCCACTGGGACCATCAGGCGCTCTGGCTCTGCCAACAAGAAAAGTGACAAAAGAACGAGTTCCCATGTGCCAACAAAAACAACAACCTCAGATGATCCGGGACATTCTCCTGATTTTCTGAAGATTTCACCGGATAGGCTTTCCCTCACGCTACGAAGCGCACGCTATCTTAGCGATGCTCGCTGTCTCCGTTTGGCATTTTTGCCTGGTGCTGGCAGCAGCCGCAGCCTGCAGTGGAAGTTGCGAAGATGGTGAGACCAGCTTGGTGCAGGTTGGATCGTGACCTGTGGAAAGTCTGAAATATCCCAAAAATGAAAAAAGAGTCAGAAGGTCAATGAAGGTGATGGGTTTCTCATTTTTTTCTGAATTTGGTAACGAAATGAAGATGACAAGGTGTGAAAAATCCAGGGTGCCAATCGCCATGATTTGATTTTTTGGTGCAATTCTTGTCACTGTCCAAGCTGATCAACATTCGATTCTGTCGGAAAAGATATGAAATGATGCGGATCATTGTGCTATTTATGTTTGTGTATGCATATATATTCAAAGGACACACACACACAGACACACATTCGTGTCCGTCCCCAATTGGGGAGGCGGTCGCCCACACCATCAAGAGAAGTTATCAATCCTGCTTTCATATGTATCTCAACAAGAAAATGACCAACCTTTTGTTGATGAACCGTGAATTGCATGGCAGCATTGGTGATCAATCTCTAAGGGCACTTCCAGCTAAGCTGGCACTGTCCGGCGATACCTGAAGCCTCAAAAAAAAATAGGTGGCCACAACCAACGTTGAAGGTACGTGAAATTGGGGTCCCCTTTGCATATCGAAAGAGTGAACAGTGAAAGTCTTCATTGCTGCCAGCTTCACTCAATCCCCTGGCACCCTGTGCGACCTTGACTTGGCCATTCAGCTTTACTGAGCATTAACCGAGCCTACACGTCTGCTTGGAATGTCCCTTAACCTTACACATACACAGAAATACATACATACTTATACATATATATAAATATATATACACAGACATACACAGACACACACAGACATACACACATACACACATACCTACCTACCTACATACCTACATACCTACACACCTACCTACCTACTTACCTACCCACCTACATACGTATGCACGCACGCACACACACGCACGCACAGACAGATTGACAGACAGACAGACAGACAGACATACATGACATTACATTACATTACATTACATTACACACATACATATACATACATATACATACATATACATGCAAATACATACATACACATACATACACATACATACACATACATACACATACATACACATACATACACATACATACACATACATACACATACATACACATACATACACATACATACACATACATACCCATACATACACATACATACACATACATACACATACATACACATACATACACATACATACACATACATACACATACATACACATACATACACATACATACACATACATACACATACATACACATACATACACATACATACACATACATACATACCTACATACCTACATACCTACATACATACATACACACATACACACATACACAAACACACATACCTACCTACCTACCTGCATGCATGCATGCATGCATGCACGCATGCATGCATACATACATACATACACACACACAGACACACACACAGACACACACATATACATACATATACATACATATACATACATATACATACATATACATACATATACATACATATGCATACATATGCATACATATGCATATATATACATACATATGCATACATATACATACATATACATACATATACATACATATACATACATATACACACATATACACACATATACACACATATACACACATATACGCACATATACATACATATACATACATATACATACATATACTGTACATACATACGCATACATACGCATACATACGCATACATACGCATACATACGCATAAATACGCATAAATACGAATAAATACGCATAAATACGCATAAATACGCATACATACGCATACATACGCATACACATACGCATACACATACGCATACACATACGCATACACATACGCATACACATACGCATACACATACGCATACACATACGCATACACATACGCATACACATACATATACAGATACATACACATACATACACAGACACATACACAGACACATACACAGACACATACATACACACACATACACATACATACACATACATACACATACATACACATACATACACATACATACACATACATACACATACATACACATACATACACACATACACATACATACACATACATACACATACATACACATACATACACATACATACACATACATACACATACATACACATACATACACATACATACACATACAGACACATACAGACACATACACATACAGACACATACACATACAGACACATACACATACAGACACATACACATACAGACACATACACATACAGACACATACACATACAGACACATACACATACATACACATACATACACATACAGACACATACACATACAGACATACACATACACATACACATACACATACACATACACATACACATACACATACACATACAGACACATACAGACATACAGACACATACAGACACATACAGACACATACAGACACATACAGACACATACAGACACATACAGACACATACAGACACATACAGACACATACAGACACATACAGACACATACAGACACATACAGACACATACAGACACATACAGACACATACAGACACATACATACACATACATACACATACATACACATACATACACATACATACACATACATACACATACATACACATACATACACATACAAACACATACATACACATACATACACATACATACACATACATACACATACATACACATACATACACATACATACACATACATACACGTACATACACATACATACACATACATACACATACATACACATACATACACATACATACACATACATACACATACATACACATACATACACATACATACACATACATACACATACATACACATACAGACACATACATACACATACAGACACATACATACACATACATACACATACATACACATACATACACATACATACACATACATACACATACATACACATACATACACATACATACACATACATACATGCATACCTACATACATACATACATACATACGTACATACGTACGTACATACATACATACGTACGTACATACATACATACATACACATACATACACATACATACACATACATACACATACATACACATACATAGACATACATAGACATACATAGACATACACATACATACACATACATACACATACATACACATACATACACATACATACACATACATACATACATACATACATACATACACACATACACACATACATACACATACATACACATACATACACATACATACACATACATACACATACATACATACACATACATACACATACATACACATACATACATACATGCATACATACATACATACGTACGTACATACATACATACATACATACATACATACACACATACATATACATACATATAGATACGTATGCATACATATACATAGTGTCCTGGCAAGGGACCCCCAAACAGAGTTGCAAGGAACATGAAGAAGGGATGCCAGGTTCGATTCTGTAAATTCCCTTTGTGAAGATCTCTGTAGAAGATCGAGTGTGCGATCTCCTTAGCAGGTTTTGTGTAGAAGCTGCTGCGCAAGATCCCTTTGTGAGGCTATTTGTACAAGGTGTCTACAAGAGATCTCCACAGAAGATCTCTGTAAGAGATGTCAAAGTAAGATCTCCGTCGATCTCCGTTCAAGCTCTCCAAAAGATATCTCTGAATCTCTGTTCTCTTCACCAATTCTTTGTACATTATCCCTATAGGAGGTCTCCGGGTAAGATTGCGGTACAAGCTCTCAAACAGAGCTCTCTTGGCAAGATCTATGTAGGGGACCTCTTGGCAAGATCTTTGCAGCAGATTTTGATGCAATGTCTCCGTACAAGATCTGCAAAAGAGGTGTCCTAGCAAGATCTCTGTACAAGATCGCCGATCGCTATAAAAGGTCTTTTGGCAAGATCTCTTTTTGAGATCTCTGTAGAAGCTCTCTATAAGAGCCGTCTTGGCAAAATCTCTGCAGGGGACCTCTTGGCAAGATTTGCTGGTCAAGAGCTCTGCGCAAAATGTCCTTGATAATCAAACTGAGCACTGCGCAACAGTGATACTTATCTCAACATAAACACAGCGCCACAACGAGAGTGATCTGACAGGCCCAAAGTGCCGAGAGGGTTATGCGAGCAATCTCAAACTGAGCAGAGCGCCACAAGGAGAGCGTTCTGACAGGCCCAAAGTGCCGAGAGGGGTTGAGTGAGCAATTTCAAAATTGGCATCGCGCCACAACGAGAACGATCTGACAGGCCCAAAGCATACATGCACACCTACCTACCTACCTACCTACCTACCTACCTACCTATACCTGCATGCATGCATGCATGCATGCATACATACATACATACATACATACATATACATATATATATATATATACATACACACATACATGCAATTTTACATGCACACACACATATATATATATATATATAGACACACACACATACAAACATACATGCCTGCATGCATACATCAACGCATGCATGCTTACATAGATACGTAGTTTCATACATGCATGCAAAATTACACACACACACATGCATACATACGTACGTACGTACGTACATACATACGTACATACATACATAACAGAACATTACACTACATTACATTACATTACATTGCATTACATGCATACATACATGCATGCATGCATACATACATACATACGCACGTACATACATACATACATACATACATACGTACATACATAGATACATAGATAGATACAGACCGACAGACATTCCTGCACACATACTAGCATACATACATGCATACATAAATACACAGATTCGTAATGCATGCATACATACATGCATGCATACACACACACATACACACACATACACAGATAGATAGATAAATAGATAGGTAGATGGATAGATAGATGGATAGATAGATAGATGGGTGGAGAGATAGACAGATAGATATATAGATGGATAGGTAGATAGATTGATAGGGAGCTGGCTAGATAGATGGATAGATAGATAGATACATAGATAGGTAGGTGGATGGATAGATCGATCGATAGTTAGGTAGATAGAGAGATAGAGAAACATATAGATAGACAGACAGCAGGCAGACAGACAGATAGATAAGCAGATAGACTCATAGATAGGTCCATACACATATACATAAGTACTGAATGTGTGTATGTATCCTTTGTCCGCAACACACCCCAGCTTTTCTGGGTCAACGCTATGTGTCAGGTGGGCCCTGCGGCACATCTTGGCCATTTGGGGCCCCAGAAGGCACAGACTTGTGTGTACGTTTCTGATGGAATATAAACACAAACATGCGGACATTAAAAAATCATTGGCATATTTTTCGTAAATAGTTGGGCAGGATGAAAAGGATCAATAGTAACTGCAGGGATGACAGTGATGATAATGATGATTCCAGCATAAAACAATAATTGTAAGTAATGATACGACCAATGACAATCACGGGGAGGAACCTGTTTTCTTGGAGGGAAACCCGTCCTGAGCAATTCGTATCCCATCCGCTGGGCTGGCCGGGATTTCTGCACATGGATCTGAGGAAGCCTCCAACATGGTTCACTCATGGGTCACAGAAACTTGTCACGGTGCAATCTTTGAACTAATCAAATCCTCTCCCAGGTTTTTTGGGTATGTGTAACCTCTTTTTCCATTTTTCCATATTGTCGGAAGTTTGACGTCTAAACTTCCTTCGAACATTCGATCCATCTACAGTACAACTGCCATAGCCCCAAAACTATGGCAAGTTCTTATCCCACCCGAGGGTCCCACCCGCAGCCCGGTTTGCATCCCCAAAGTTGCAGTGCCCCGTCCCTCAGAGGTGCAGCCTACTTATCATCCAGTAGATGAAAACCATGCAGACAAAACATCCGAATAGTAATAAGATGCTAACTACAGAGAAAACATCACAATATTTATAGATTATCCCATCATTTTTAGATTATCACACCACTAAACAAAGTTCTATAAACCATGTGTACATGGCATAATCCAAGATGAAACCAACAGAACCACAAAACATACCCGGTGCAACTTGAAGAAAATTAAGAAAAAGGAGTACTTTAGGGGTGTTGGAGGGACTTTGAGGTGTGCTGCAAAACTAAATTCAAATCATGTTAAAGATGAAACACTTAGAGGACTTATGTTCACAGGTGATGCTTTGGGTGATCTTCCAAGTAGCCTCCAATATGATGAGTAAATCATGAAATCCCGTTCTGAAGTCTGCCATTAAGTCAACATCAAAAATCACCTCTGCATCGAAATCCCCATGAGATCCCCATGGCTTCATGGCCAGGCCGCCACTCTTGGCTTTACTGAACTTCATCGCTGCGGAAGCTTCAAGGTACTGTCCAGCGACAGCTGCAGCGCCTATGCAGCTGTGGCTCGGTGGTTTAGAAATCGATGCAGAGATGGGTTGTGAAATCGGGGGATTTCAGGGGATTTCAGGATGATTAAATGGTGATGAAATGGTGGTTTTAGTGGCGATTCCATGGGAGTTAGTCGGATTTGAGCAACAACAATGGTGATCTATATGTGATTATTCCACCAAGTAGTGGGATAGTGGGAATATCACCGGAATTATTTGAGGATACAAGGGATATTCCCTCCAGTGTCTGAGAAAACCTCGAACTAAATGGAGGTGTTAGGGATATTTCACCATCAATGCGGGATTTCAATCGAACCATGTTTGATTGGAGGGTACACTACATGCATACATACACATACACACCTATTGAATGATCTTGAATCATTTTGAGCTTTATTGAATCAGTGAATTCTATTGAATTCACTATGCATGTTTGGCAGCTTTCACAGCATACCATGGCGGAACAAACACTTTTCCTGACGCATCTACATATCTGATCAAATCAAATCGGATCGAATCGTTGTCTGTTTGTAACTTATAATCAATCAAGCAAGCAAGCAAGCAATCAATCAATTGATCAAATCAAGTCAAATCAAATCAAATCAAATTAAACAAAAATAAATGAAAGCAAATCAACTCTTTAAATCAAGCAATCAACCAATCAGCCAACGAACCAATCAACCCACCCACCAACAAACCAATCCATCAATCAATCCATCAATCCATCCATCCATCAATCCATCTACCTGCCTGCCTACCTACCTACCTACCTACCTACTTACCTACCTATGTATATATCATCATGTATCCCTACCTTGGTCTATATCTGCACACAATGCTGCCTCTTTTTTTCAGTCCCCTTCGACAAAGACTCGTCCGTCCAGGAATGTCCTGGCTTTGTGCATCTCTGCTGCCTCCAGGAGCGAAGTTTTTGCCGACCACGCGTGCAAATGTGGCTCCAAATTGTTAACTGTGGCAGTGCAAGGTCTACGTTTCAAGATATCAATTCCCCAAGAGCCATGGTGTTTATAAAGGTGGGATGACTCAAGTGTAGCTGTTAAATGACTTGGCCGGTTGGAATACGGATCGCCCATTGCAGTGGTATTTGATGCACCCCCTTTTCGTTTACCAAATCTCAGCCCCGGCTGCCATGATCCACAAAGCGTAGTAGGTTCGTGGTAAGTGGGGTGTATCATTGAAATCCGCCAATCATGAGGATTAAGTACATACTCTATATATATATATATAGTATATACATACACCTATAGATGTATCTGTATTGATGTCTAACCATTAGGTACCGAATCCTCAATCCTCACCGCGGGAAGAGTCCTCGCTTATGACTGTGAATCTGTCTCGCTTGTGCTGCACCAGCATCACGTGCAGCTTGCCGCGGTAACAGACTAATAGAACATATATGATGTCATGGCACACATATCATGAAATTGCAGACTTATATCAAGACAGAATAGTATAGTCAATAACTTTCTTGCCCCACCCATGCCCCCACGTCCCCAAGTCAAACCCTAACAGGTTATGGCTGTGTAGAGAGTCTGAAGATGGTGCTTGCCCCCCCTACCCCAGCCCAGGTCCCAGGTCCCCATACCCCCAAGGCGGTCAAAACCCATGTTTGCAGGGTTCACGCCACCTGCGGGATTCCTAAAGACGGATCGCAGGAGGGAGAGACCTGCAGCACCCAGAAGTCCACCCTAAGAGAGGGCGACACCTGCCGCATGGCATGGAGTGACGCCTGGGGAGGTTTGGGAATGAGGATTTTCAATGGGAAATTGGGGTATAACATCAACCATCGATATTACGATATCCTCATCATGATTAAATTATATCATACAGTATAATCATCCCTCATCAACCATCTATATTACATGGGATAAAAATGGGGGATAGTGATGAAGATCATAATGCGGACACATTAACATGGGGATACTCATGGCTGTGAAGCTGATCCAGTTGTAGGTATGCAACTTTGATCCATACCAATATTGCCATGGATCTAATTTCCAATCGATTTTACAACCGTCTAGGAGAGAATGATTTGTAGATGGCTAATCTTATAGATATCCTCTTCCCTCGGTTCATAAAAAAGAGAGGTCACCATCATTTTCCCATATTTTCCCATCAATAGGTACATGATGATAAATGATATACTAGTCACCAGCCCTGTGTTTTCCGCACCCCCAAAGGACGTTGTGTTCGACCCGTTGGTGTAAATACACCAGCCCCGGCCCTGAAACTGGATAGCTGGGGCTCGTAAGGGGATTAAGAGGGTGCACACACACACACCAACAACACGGGGGGCATGGTTGAGTTTCCATTTGCTTTGGATTGTATACATCACCATTTGAGCATCATTCATGAAGTTAATGGTAAGTTCAACTCCCCTAGTTTATAGTTGATTAGAATCCCTTATTGATGGTCAGCTTTCCTTCGATCATTTCTGGATCTGAGATCCTCGTCCCACTGAACATCGGCACCTCTCCAAGGTCACCCGTCCTATGAAGGGCAGTCGCAAGCTTGCGATCTGACTGAGCAGAAGGACGCAGACTCGGGAGGTTGAGGGGTCAGAGATGGTGCCTGGGCCTGGTATCCAGTTTTTAGCAGCTGGCTGTGAAAAATGAGGTAGCATCTGGTTATTCAACGTTGCACACTGGAAAATCACACCATTTTTAATAGGTAAATCAGGCAAATCATCATACATCAATTTTATTCACCAGTGGGCCCGAAGAGGTCCGTGCCGCTCCGTGCCCGTTTGGTCCAGGACGTGCGCCTTGGCTTTGGTGCTCTCCAATCGCTTCAGCAAGCTCCCTTGGACTGGTGGCCGAAGGTGCGATGTACTGCAGCTGCGCGTGATCACTGGGTTGTTTGAACCTATTCCCACCATTGCAATTTGATTTTTTTACGGCTGGGCAAAATGACGACCAACCATTTTTTTATATTTTTTTCCCATGTTCAGACAAAGCCGAATATTTTGGGAATGAATGATGGGAGGATGGGGGTTGAGTCTCTTGTTATGACTTGACATCCAATCATTCTGCCTTTCCGTCCCCATATGGGAAGATGAAAACTACTCCCAAGCTGTTGGTTTCTTCCCAAGATTCCCCGTTTTCTTCTAGAATTTTTATGGTGGAAAAATCGAAAAAACGTTTTTTTCCTAGAAACTGTGGATGGTGGCGACATTTTACACCAGTTGATAGATGGTTTATCCCATTATTCATAGGGTTTCAACCATCCAAGGTGGTTTTTCCTACATATTTCTGATGTTTTTTTGGGTTCAAGAACCTGGGTCCCCCGGTTGGATCACAGTGTCACAGATCGATCTCGCAGGTAGCTCTTTCGCAGGTCGAGAAGGTGGTCTGGGTTTATGATTAGGTTCAAATGACATTCCTGGAGTTTCCGATCATATTTTTGATATATATATATATATAAATAGTATAATATATACATGTCCACAGGAAAGCAACTGATGGCTTTGCGCAGGGCTCAAGCCTCATGTCTCCCCAACTGGTTCTAGGCTTCATCGTTGAAGGGCTTAGGACTAATATTTGGGGGTTAGGTTGTCCTAGCTACTGTACCCAACCTTCAGCAGGGTTGATTGGCTTTGTCTTCCTGCTGGGCTGGCTCTGTGGGGTGTTTCTTGTCCTGGGCTTCTGCTTTTGGCTGATTGGACTCCCCAGCCACTCCCTGTCTTTTGTGCACCGGCCATCCACTGCTCATATCATCTCCCGTGCCCAGGTTCTTGCTTCCTACTTGCATGAGCCTGCCCCCCTCTCACAACGACGGAGGAGTTGAATTGCGTGTGGATTTACCTGGTGGCCTCAGGGTTGTGGTTTCTGCTCCAGCTTCGTCTGCTTCCCTTGCTGCAGAGCTCCTTGGACACATCTCGCTTTTCCAAAGCACTGCTTCCTCTGCCCGGTCTGACTTCTCGTTTGATCTGGTGTCTGCTGCTGGTGACCCTGAGCCTGAGCGTCTTGCTACTGAGCGTGCCCCTGAGACCCGTGATTCCATTCTGGCTTCATTCAGTCCTTGCCCCTCTCGGCTTTTTGTCCATACTGGTCGTCTGTCTGGTTCGAGCCTCTCAGGTAAGGACAGGATTCATCGGGCTTGGCTTGCTGGTCAGTGGGCTGGCGCAGTTCGAAGTTCAAGGATTGGCAGTCCCAACAGGACACCTGCAATTGACCTCAGGCCTCGTTTCTACGCAGTCCTACGGGCTGATCACTTGGAGAGACCCACAATCTTCAAGTCTGCGGCAGGCTACTGGAGGTGCATCGGAAGTCTGGAGAATAGCTCTTCAATCTCCCAGGCCTTCCCAAGTGAGCTTGAGGCGAGGATCTACCTGGAGGCAGCTGGTGAAGTCGACGTGGACACTGCCCCCTAGTTGCAACCATGGAGCATACAGAAGCATTGACCTTGCAAAGTTTGGCCACTCTGCAGTCGGATGTCGAGCCCTATCTGTTGGATTGGCCTACCGTGGGTGCCATCGGTTTGTCCGAGACTCTGGCTTTGGTGGTGATGGTTCGTCCTGGAGGTTTTCTGGTGGCTGTCCCCGTTGGATTTATTCCGGCCTCAGTTCTGGACGTAGGAAACGCCCCATCCCCTCCGGGTCCTGTCGGTCCATCCACTGTGCTCTCCGTTCCTGGCGCGGTCTTAGACAACGGCACTCTGTCTCCCACGGGTTCCTCTCTGTCTGTGGTCGTCGTGGATTTTGCCGAGTCCCTTCTCTCTCAGCTGCACCCTCTTCCAGCCTTTTCAGAAGTTCAGTTTGCCTTCGACCCCGAGCAGCCTTATGCAGTTCCTTCTCTTTTGGTCTTGGTGGCTCGAGTCAAGGAATGGCTGGAGGCTGGAGGAGAAAGTGGTCCTATGGGCTATGTCACAGCGGTCACAGATGTGGAGGACATAGATGGCGTGGAATTAGAGGAGGGAGATCTACCAGAGATGGAAGGCCCTCCAGAAGCTTCGACGCCTCCGAGAACACCGAAAGAAAAGAAGCCTTCTCGGCGCACAGTTCCTGGGCCAGGGCGGCCTTCCACTGGAGAAAAGCGGCACACCGTCGCAAGCTTGGCGTCCTCCCTGCACGAGCTGATCCAGGTGAACACAGGTCTGTCTCAACAAGTGCAAAACCTTACTCTGCGACAGCAAGAACTGGAGAAGAGGACCATGGCTCCTTCTCAAGCGTTGGTTTCCCCCCATGCACTTTTGCGCCGGCCCATCTCATCGGTGTTGGACAATCAGTCAGCAAAGCCTTCAACCATTGCCCAGGCGATTGGTGCTCCCCCGCGAACAGCTGTGTCTATGAGCCCGGGACTGTTGCAGTCTCCTTTGGTGAAGCCCCAAGATCTACTGGAATTGGAGGAGGAGAAAGGCGAGATGGACCCATCTATCTCCAAAGACCCCTTGGCTTAGGCTGTGCTCCAGCAATCGAGAGCGCTCACTGCTCTGGTGTCACAGATAGCAACTCAGAGTGCGGACCCCTTATTGGAGCTTGGCGCAGGGACTTTTGGTGCCAGTACCAGAGGTGCACAAGGCAGAGCGAAGCTACAAGGGGAGCTAGCAGCCCAACGTGGATCCTTCTTCAACTCGGTGTTGGCCTCTATGGCAAGAAGAATGCAGCCTACCATGTCCACCGAGGGGAGCCCCGAGGAGTTGATGAATCGAGGCATATCGGGGACCAGATACTTGGAGCGTTTCGGTGGTTTTGGGAAGCATCGAGAATTGGGGTACCTTCAATTTCAGGTGATGACAATCATGGACTTTTTGCAGGTGGGGAACCTACCAGCAGCTCGGGACGCTGTGTCGTTGCTGGCGGTAACGATAGACCAGGCTGCCTTGGACAACGGAAGGTTCGACTTGGCCAACCTTCTATCATTACAGGAAGACCCACCGTCGCAGATCTTCACTCAGAAGGCCCCAACGTGCTCTCAAAGGCGCGGGCGTTCACACCTCTGGCAAGTCAGCAATGGATCACGGTGGCTCTTGCGTACGTGAAAGAATTGGATTTGATCTCAGCAAAGAGGTTGGAATTGGCAGCACCTCAAAAGTCAAATCCATTTGCCAGCTCCTCTCAGGTGCCCGACCCATCAAAACCAAAGGCTGCTCCCAAGAAGAAGGGAAAAGGGTCAGGAAAAGGAAATCCTGCCCCTCAACAAAACCAGGAAGGGGAAGATTAGACAAGGCCGGTTCGGCCACCTATGAGCCTGGAAAGGCTGAGGGGCTGGTGTCAAACCCTCTGACCTCCAGGATTTCTTTCCATCGATGGATTTCTTTGTCTCCCTCGCTGGATTTTGAAGACCCACACAAAGCTTGCTTGGTGTCTCTCACGTTCCTTTGCGATTCTGCGGCGTTCCTCAGAGACGTCTTCCGCACTCCTACCATTGCCCTTGTTTTCCTTGGATTGCTTCCGTGGTAGTGGCCCTGGCTTGTCATGCAAACGCTTCCGATCACTCTGCAAAGATCGGCTCCTCAATGTCTGGACTTTGTACTGGACTTTTTGTACCTGGGGAGATGGCCAACTGTTGATGAGCTCAGGAGGTGTCCTTCACATGAACAGCTTGCGATTTTTCGGCGGCTTAGGACCTACTTGAGTGCGTGTGGTGAAGCCCAGGAGGAGTTTTCTCTGTGCCCCGGCCGATCCAGCCCTGAATTGGCTTCTGCTTTGTTTCACCTTGAGTCTTTTTGCATGTCTTCTCCGGCCTTGCATACGGGTTACATGGACGATGAGCCTGTGCCTTTTGCGTCAAAGCCTGGACTTTTGTCGGCAGCCGAGTTCCCTGAATTGTTGCCATATCGTTCCTTGGATGCTGATCGCTTGCGGTTGATTGGTGAGGGACTGTGGAACATGGAATCCTTTCTTGACGGGCCACTTTGGCTCCCCTTTCAAGAGCCTGCCTTTTTGCGTCATGGACTGCCTATCTCACATGAAGATCTGCCCAATTTTTCTGCGGGAAATCCAGCCGAGTGCTTGAAGCTTGCAAAGATTTGGGACAGACGTGGACTTTTGACTTTGTTTGCTGAACCTGCAGTGCCTGGCATGTTTTGTAGGACTTTTAATGCTTACAAGGACCATGATCGGGACCGGCAGATTGGGGATAGGCGTTTACCAAATTTGATGGAATATCATATTGATGGCCCTTCCAAACAACTGCCCCAAGGCTCCCAGTTGACATGCCTGCGCGTTCCCCGGTTCACGCACATCCTGAGGGGATCCATCACGGATCGTCGTGACTTCTACCACCAGGCAAAGGTCACCTTGGAACGAGCTCAGAGCAACATGATGCCTTTCTCATACCCCTCCCATGTGTTTGATGAAACCAGAGCCATGCAGGATCTTGTCATGCGTGCACGTTGCCCTGAAACGAGTCAGCGGGAGGTTGTCGGCGACAAGCTTGGCCAGCAAAGGGTTTCAAACAAGAGGAGAAAGGGATTGCTGGTGCCTGAAAGGTTGTATCCTTGTTTTTCCTCGCTCTTTCAAGGAGATCACTTGGGTGTTGAGTTTGCCCTCAGAAGCCATAGCTTGTTGCTTGAGAATCATGGACTTCTCTTGCCTCAGCACCGCTTGTTGGGAAACCGTCCTGTGCCTGCCGGTCCTTGTTGGGATGCACTTGTGATTGATGACTATTTTGCAATTGGCTCTCAACGCCTTGGCAGTGACCCCAGATTAGGTTTTGCCCATGTTGCTCTTGACGTTGCAAGGAAGGTTTATCATGATGAAAGGCTGTTGGGCTCGGATGAGAAAGATGTGGTTGCCAGTTTTGAATTCAAAGCTGCAGGCGCCGAAGGGCGTTCCTGCCCAATGAATGCTAGGCGTGGTATTGTGCCTGTCGGTGCTCCTTTGGCCAAGAGGATTGCTTTGTCAGTTGTATCTTTGCGTGCTGCATGCCTTCCTGGAATTACTTCGAGACTTGCTTCAAGATTGGCGGGGAATTGGGTATCTGTCCTGCAATACAGAAATCCTCTCTAGTCTGATTGATGGATTTTTCAAGCTGTCCAATGCATGTTTGGCTGAGAGGTGTCCCCAGGTGCACAAGCTCCCCCGACCCATTGCTTGCGAGCTGGTCTCCTTGTCGGCAGTTGCTCCCTTGATGTTTTCCAATGTGGCTGTGGACTTTCTTGGAGAAGCCTTCGCCTCGGATGCCTCCAATCAGAAAGGGGCAATTGTGTCAACATGCGTGGATGAGCAGGTGCATGAGTCTGTATGGCTTTGTGCTGACAAGAAAGGCTCTTACACCCACTTGGACAATGACTTCCGAGCTATCTTGCGCCAGGTTGGTGAAGTTGATGACGACTGTGAAGCTGCTTGCCCTGGTTTTGTTCAGGAACCAATCCGTAAGCAGCCCCTCATGTATTTCGATTTTGTTGAGATCTGTGGTGGGGCTGGAAAAGTGAGTGAT
This sequence comes from Cladocopium goreaui, assembly GCA_947184155.2. Lineage (NCBI taxonomy): Eukaryota > Dinophyceae > Suessiales > Symbiodiniaceae > Cladocopium > Cladocopium goreaui. The sequence goes on from CAMXCT020000767.1 coordinate 48,523, forward strand.
GCAGTGCGCAACATGGGCCATTCTGTAGCGCCTGTGCTGGATCTCTCCAACAGCAGACACTATGACTTGTCTTGCCTTCGGCTTTTGGAATGGATTATTTACATGTTGGAGGAGAGCCGGTTCCGTAGTTTCCTGATTGCTCCACCCTGCACCAGTTTCAGCCCGGCTGCTCACCCAGCTGTTCGCAGCTACAAGCAACCTCTTGGCTTTGACAGGTTGAATCCAAAGACCCTCCGAGGAAACATCTTGGCTTTTAGAGCACTGCTCCTTCTGAGGGTTGGCAAGAGGTATCGACGTCCATGCGGTCTCGAACAAAGCCGACTCAGCAAGATGTGTTGGTTGGAGCTTTGGATTTGCTTGCGCACACAGGGTTTTCTGGAGGCTGTCATTGCATCATGTGTTTTTGGATCAATCCACCGCAAGGAATTCCGTTTGCTTTGTTACCTGCTTGATGTTGAGTTCCTTGACCGCCGTTGCCCTGGAGGCCATGCACATGTGAGGGTTGAAGGGTCTTACACAAAAGCCTCAGCAGTTTATGTCGATGGACTTGCTTGGCACTTGGGTTTGGCCTTCCACAAGGCGCTGCGAGCTTTGGACCTTGCTGATGACCTCTCTCCTAGTGTTGATGGACTTGAGACCCCTCTTGCAAATGATCTCATGGCTGCCTCAAGCTGGAAAACTGTCCGGTCATGGTTTTGGAAGAAAGCTGCGCACATCAATGTTCTTGAGCTTGCTTCAGCTGTGTCAAACCTTGGCTCCGTGGCAAAGAAGCATTCCTCAGTCAGGTTTGTGAATTTCCTTGACTCTGCGGTGTGCCGTGGTGCCCTGGCAAAGGGAAGGTCTGCCTCCTATGCCCTGCAGCCTGGACTTAAAAGAGCTTGTGCCCTTTGCATTGTGGCTGATCTGTACCCTGCTTGGCCTTTTTCTCCTACCCGGTTGAATGTGGCTGATGACCCGTCCAGGGAACTTGAACCCAGGGAGCCTGCTGCAAACTCGATTGTCAAAGCTGGTGGACTTCCCCTACTGATGCAACTGATCCAAGGTCTTCGACGTCATGCTGCGAACTGGGTCCGTCTTGTCTTGCTGGTTTCCCTTGTCCCTCCTTCCACTGCATGCGATGGCCCTGTGGATTCGACCCTGTGCTTTGGCGACAAGACCTCATGAAATGGTCCTGTGATACTCATCCTGAAGAAATGGCAGCCGTTGCAAGCGCTGGGAAGAGAGCACGTGCAGAAGTACAACTCAAAGATTTGACATCAGCTGACCGTCATCTTTTCGATATTGCCAAAGACGCTGAACTCACATGCTGGCTTCAGACAAGTGTTCTTAAGCCCATACTCAGAAAGTCTTTGAACCCTGAGCAAATTTTGCGATCCCGCTGGGTGTTAACCTGGAAACCTGTTGAAGGACCAGGTGGCAATGTGCAGGGTCGTAAAGCCAAAGCTCGATTAGTAGTACTTGGATATATGGATCCCAGACTGACTGATGTAGCCAGAGATGCACCAACTTTGACCCGGGAGGGAAGACATACGATCCTGCAGCTTATTGCTTCCAAAAGATGGGTCTTATCCTCATTTGATATCAAGACAGCTTTCTTGAGGGGGCGTGCCGATGATGCAAACCCACTGGCAATGGAACCCCCAAAAGAATTAAGACAGAGACTTCAACTAGAGGATAATCAAGTTTGTTCATTGATTGGGAATGCTTATGGCCGTGTAGATGCTCCCCTACTTTTCTATAAAGAGCTGACACAGCAGCTTCAACGTCTTGGATTCAAGCCTCATCCTCTAGAACCTTGTGTGCACTACCTTGAAACAGTGGTAAATGGAAAAAGGATTCTACATGGTGTCTTGGGAACCCACGTAGACGATGGAGTATGTGGTGGTGATTCAATCTTTCATCAGAAAATTCAGGAACTTCAGACTCGTTTGCCTTTTGGTGCTTTTAAACAACGAAAGTTTACCTTTACCGGCATTTCCCTAGAGCAAACTCCAGATTTTGGCATCACTGCTTCACAGCAGGATTATATACATGGAATTCTCCCTATAGAAGTTGGTAAGCAGCGCAGAAGTTTTCCCGAACAAAGTGCAAGTGAAAATGAAAAGTCAGCTCTCCGAGGATTAATTGGAAGTGTCCAATATGCAGTGACCCATACGAGGCCTGACTTAGCGTCGAAGCTGGGGGAAATCCAAGTCCAGATTGCCCGACCAACCGTGAATACTTTACTGCTGGCGAATAAGCTCTTGAGAGAAGCCCAAGAAACCAGTGATACCAAGATCCATTTTCGGTCAATTCCTGTAGACAATGTTACTCACGTAGTATTTGGAGATGCCTCTTTTGCAAGTCCCAAACAACTTTCATCTTTTCAAGGAACCATTGTATTTGCAACGACCCCTGAACTTCAAGAAAACGTCACAGCGCCTATCAGTCCTTTAACCTGGTCATCCAAGAAAATTGCAAGAGTGGTGAGATCAACTTTATCTGCAGAGGCTTTCTCAATGTCACGTGGAGTAGATAAGCTTAGCTGGATGCGCTTACTTTGGGGTTCATTAGTGATCGATGACTTCGACTGGCGTCAACCTCCAAAAGCTTTGAAGGAACTTCATCGTGCTATCATCGTCACGGATTGCAAATCCTTATTTGATTTGGTAACTCGAACGGCAATGCCATCATGTGAGGAGTATAGGACAACTTTGGAAGTCCTTCTTATCCGTGAACTATGTCATGAGAACTGCCATTTTAGGTGGATTCCTACAGCCTTACAACTTGCAGATCCACTGACCAAACCGATGGATCCCACGATTCTTCGTGTGGCACTCGCGGCTGGGAGTTTCCAACTGTTTGATGAGCAATCCAGCTTGCAGACGAATGCACATAGAAAACAAGCTATCTCATGGCTTCAAGGGCAGAAGAGGAACTCACATCAATAGAAAGTTTCGGGAGTGTGATTTTTCCACACTTGTTCACACCGATGTCCTTGATGTGAGATGCCTGCAACTCCAGTATTCATGCTCCGTGGCTTCCCGATCAAGTCCATGGGAGGGTGTGGATGCGGACCGTTGGACGGTACATGGCTGAGTGATAAACACTTGCAGCAGCTGCGGAAAGACAGGGTCTTTGGCTGGTGAACCGGGTTCATCCTTTATTCAATTGGACAGGGCTCAATCTTCAACTGATTAGGGATCAGTACAATATTCATCATTGTTGATTCATCTTTCAGATCAACTGGGTTGATCCACTTTGACATTTTGGTTGGACGTTGGCAAAGCTTCCAGTGTGTGAGGCTTTTGACCTTTCACAAATATAATATATATATATATATGTATCTGTTCATGTCATATTGATAGCGATATCATTAGATGATCACCTACATACCCCCCTTCTCCGGTTCTTTTTCCCCAGGTCACCAGAGGCCCCAAAGACGCTGCAGACCTCCGAGCCAGACGTGCCCAGCGCGGTGCAGCAGCTCGTGGCGGCCTGGCCAAGTCTTACATGGGGCTTGGGGGGGATTGGGCTTTAGAGTTGGTCACTATGATAGTAATAATAAGAATACTAATAGTAATAACAATAATAGTAACAACAATAGTAATAATGATAATACCAATTATGATGATCACAAGGATATAATCATACACACACACACATATATATATATATGGGCCTAAAAAACCAAACGTGTCCTGATTTTTTTTTACCAACACCTTTGATGATCCTTGCCTTCCATGACTTCAAAGAACTGGATCCCCAGTGGTCACCATCGTTGTTTCAATACCAAGTCATGGTACAAGGAACACATATCGAAGTATATTGAAGTATATTGACACATATATCCCATGCTCAGAGGATGGGGCCCCCAAGATAGCGTTCAGTTGCCTGAAAATTCAGTGGCTTTATGGTAGATATAACGAACTAGTTATAATGGGGTTATTTCATGGTTTATGTCCACCCACTTATAACTGGGGGGGCCCCATCCTGCAATGATAGGCAAATTTGAAATATAGTTGAACTTTAGAACTTTTGGTATCTTTGGTCCGGCACCTTCTTCCCTGTGCGAGCCATCACCCTTTGAGGTCGTCATGGGCAACTACTCCGCAGACTTGGCGTGGCAGCCACCGGCGGAGACGGGCGGCCTTAGTGGTCTCTACTATGAGGCGGGGGATGCCAGGGAAATGGTGGGCGATGTCGGCGAAATCATCCGGACATTCCATGGGAATTATGGGAAAATTTTGCAGAAGATGGGACATGAAATTCCATGGGATCATTATAATACTGGGAATCCTATCAACCAACCAGTGTGACAGAGGGCTTTGCGTTGCTCACTTGAGATAATTTTGGGGGCAGACGTTAGGTTGTGAAGAAGCGATGCCCGGCATGGCATTTTTCTCATGATACCGCTCGGTTCCCTTGATGTCTAGGTTTTGTCTGAAAAGAAGGTACTATTCCATCCCATGATTGAGAAAATGAGTGACCTTATTGAAATATGGCAATTCTTGGGGACCATTCCTAAGCTAAAAAACCCAACACCAAACATCATTTTGTCGTATTTTTGGTTTGGGGATAACCCTGTTTAAAGAAACGCCACTACCTACTCCAGCGACGCAACATTGGTCTGCGACTATCTAGGTGACGGCCATAGCAGATCACCAGCTGGTGGGGCGTCCTGGGTATGGCTTGGGCTGGTGCCAAAGATCAAAATGGCTGGAATCTGGAACGGGTTAATTCCTAAAAACGTGGATATATCGGGAAGGTATTGCTTACTAAGTTGCGTTTCCGGCTTTTATACAACTTTTCATTTTCTTCGCTGAACAGTCCAGCGCACAAAAAATGGTGTGGTTGAGAAAGATCCCAATATGAGGACCATTCTGGCAATGGTACTGCGTTGTGCACTACGGGGTGCCAGGGATTTCAAAGGGCACCTGCGACAGCTGCCAGGTTCAAACCACCACGGAGACCTTTGTCACCATAGAGACATTGTTTGGCAGCCGTGTGTGGGTCCAAGAGTCCAAGAGAGCTTGGAGCAGATGGTCAAGATGTGGGTCTCCTCTGGTGTTTATTGCGTTCTATAAATTTTGCGGGCAAACCCGGTATCCCATCTGAAACCAGACACTTGCCTGCAAGGGATATGCCGATATGCCTGGAATGTCCCAGGCCTACAACGTCTCGGTTGTCGCCTGCAACACTTTGGGTTGCGGTGCTGCATCCACCATCTCCAACCTACAGACAGCGGCCGCCGAGGAGCAAAGGGGGTAGGTGATGATAGTTGCGATCTTTGAATTCTGATGGCGGTCGGGGGTGAAGGGAACATATGCAGGACTTCATGGTTTTAAGTTGTTTCAACATGTTTCAACTATCCAGCAAAACGTAGGGTTTTCCTGCAGATCTTCGCTTCATCCAATTCTGGGCGATGGGGTATCCGGTATCCTGGGCTAACCATCTGTTTTTCGTTGCTTGACTATTGGTAAAACAACATCCGACATAAAGTCTTATCGTGACCAAACATGTTGAGGGCAGGAATCCAACAAAGGCTCTAAGCGTTGCAGAAACAAAAATCCTTTGGACACATGGTCCAGTTGTGACTGCGAACCTTTTTCCAGTACACCAGAGGTAGCCAAGTAGCAGTTTGCTGGGTTTTTCTCACGGCAAATTCGATGATTTCCTTTGGCCAGGATCAAGCCCTTTTAGCCGGACAAGCGGCCTCAGTAGCTGCTATTGCAGCAGGCCTCACAGCAGAACAGGCTGCACAAGCAGCAGGTGCAGCAGCAGCCAGCACTGCACAAAATGTAGGTTTGTCGCCTGAGTTGCAAACCAGCTTGGCAGCAACCGCAGCCGCACAAGCTGCGAACGTGAACCAACTAAGTGCACAGAAGCAAGCAGAACTGGCAGGAGAAGCAGCTGCATCAGCTGCATCAGCAGGAGCACTAGCAGTAGCAAACATGAGCATGACCGAACTTGCATCGGCAGCAGGTTCGGCTGTTTTGTTTGTGGGACGCCAAGCTGGACTCACACCTGAGGAACTTGCAGTGTTGGCCGCCCAATCTGCTACAGCAGTGCTCCAGCAACACTACAATGCTTCTGTGTCGCAGCAAGCGCAGGTAGCAAGCGCAGCAGTTGCTGTTGCATTGACAAATGCAAGCCTGACACCTGCAGAAGAAGCGCTGTTGACGGGTGCCTCTGTTTTAACAGCCTTGAGGAGTGGTTCTGGGTGTGATGCAGAGCTGGTAGCACACGCAGGTGAAGCTGCCCAATCTGTTGCAAGCAGGACAAGCATGAACGTGAGTGACCAAGCAGCCACATCAGGACAAGCCGCAGCACAAGCAGCTGCAAACTGCAGCATGTCACCAGCCATGCAGGCACAACTAGCTGGAGCTGCTGCAGCCGCAGCAGGTGCAACTGCAAACCTTTCTAGCGACGAACAAACAGCCTTGGCCGGGCAAGCGGCTTCAGTAGCTGCTATTGCAGCAGGCCTCACAGCAGAACAGGCTGCACAAGCAGCAGGTGCAGCAGCAGCCAGCACTGCACAAAATGTAGGTTTGTCGCCTGAGTTGCAAACCAGCTTGGCAGCAACCGCAGCCGCACAAGCTGCGAACGTGAACCAACTAAGTGCACAGAAGCAAGCAGAACTGGCAGGAGAAGCAGCTGCATCAGCTGCATCAGCAGGAGCACTAGCAGTAGCAAACATGAGCATGACCGAACTTGCATCGGCAGCAGGTTCGGCTGTTTTGTTTGTGGGAAGCCAAGCTGGACTCACACCTGAGGAACTTGCAGTGTTGGCCGCCCAATCTGCTACAGCAGCGCTCCAGCAACACTACAATGCTTCTGTGTCGCAGCAAGCGCAGGTAGCAAGCGCGGCAGTTGCTGTTGCATTGACGAATGCAAGCCTGACACCTGCAGAAGAAGCGCTGTTGACGGGTGCCTCTGTTTTAACAGCCTTGAGGAGTGGTTCTGGGTGTGATGCAGAGCTGGTAGCACACGCAGGTGAAGCTGCTCAATCTGTTGCAAGTAGGACAAGCATGAACGTGAGTGACCAAGCAGCCACATCAGGACAAGCCGCAGCACAAGCAGCTGCAAACTGCAGCATGTCACCAGCCATGCAGGCACAACTAGCTGGAGCTGCTGCAGCCGCAGCAGGTGCAACTGCAAACCTTTCTAGCGACGAACAAACAGCCTTGGCCGGGCAAGCGGCCTCAGTAGCTGCTATTGCAGCAGGCCTCACAGCAGAACAGGCTGCACAAGCAGCAGGTGCAGCAGCAGCCAGCACTGCACAAAATGTAGGTTTGTCGCCTGAGTTGCAAACCAGCTTGGCAGCAACCGCAGCCGCACAAGCTGCGAACGTGAACCAGCTAAGTGCACAGAAGCAAGCAGAACTGGCAGGAGAAGCAGCTGCATCAGCAGGAGCACTAGCAAACATGAGCATGACCGAACTTGCATCGGCAGCAGGTTCGGCTGTTTTGTTTGTGGGAAGCCAAGCTGGACTCACACCTGAGGAACTTGCAGTGTTGGCCGCCCAATGTGCTACAGCAGTGCTCCAGCAGCACTACAATGCTTCTGTGTCACAGCAAGTGCAGGCAGCAAGCGCGGCAGTTGCTGTTGCATTGACGAATGCAAGCCTGACACCTGCAGAAGAAGCGCTGTTGACGGGTGCCTCTGTTTTAACAGCCTTGAGGAGTGGTTCTGGGTGTGATGCAGAGCTGGTAGCACACGCAGGTGAAGCTGCTCAATCTGTTGCAAGTAGGACAAGCATGAACGTGAGTGACCAAGCAGCCACATCAGGACAAGCCGCAGCACAAGCAGCTGCAAACTGCAGCATGTCACCAGCCATGCAGGCACAACTAGCTGGAGCTGCTGCAGCCGCAGCAGGTGCAACTGCAAACCTTTCTAGCGAAGAACAAACAGCCTTGGCCGGGCAAGCGGCCTCAGTAGCTGCTATTGCAGCAGGCCTCACAGCAGAACAGGCTGCACAAGCAGCAGGTGCAGCAGCAGCCAGCACTGCACAAAATGTAGGTTTGTCGCCTGAGTTGCAAACCAGCTTGGCAGCAACCGCAGCCGCACAAGCTGCGAACGTGAACCAACTGAGTGCACAGAAGCAAGCAGAACTGGCAGGAGAAGCAGCTGCATCAGCAGGAGCACTAGCAAACATGAGCATGACCGAACTTGCATCGGCAGCAGGTTCGGCTGTTTTGTTTGTGGGAAGCCAAGCTGGACTCACACCTGAGGAACTTGCAGTGTTGGCCGCCCAATCTGCTACAGCAGTGCTCCAGCACCACTACAATGCTTCTTTGTCGCAGCAAGCGCAGGTAGCAAGCGCGGCAGTTGCTGTTGCATTGACAAATGCAAGCCTGACACCTGCAGAAGAAGCGCTGTTGACGGGTGCCTCTGTTTTAACAGCCTTGAGGAGTGGTTCTGGGTGTGATGCAGAGCTGGTAGCACACGCAGGTGAAGCTGCTCAATCTGTTGCAAGTAGGACAAGCATGAACGTGAGTGACCAAGCAGCCACATCAGGACAAGCCGCAGCACAAGCAGCGGCAAACTGCAGCATGTCACCAGCCATGCAGGCACAACTAGCTGGAGCTGCTGCAGCCGCAGCAGGTGCAACTGCAAACCTTTCTAGCGAAGAACAAACAGCCTTGGCCGGGCACGCGGCTTCAGTAGCTGCTATTGCAGCAGGCCTCACAGCAGAACAGGCTGCACAAGCAGCAGGTGCAGCAGCAGCCAGCACTGCACAAAATGTAGGTTTGTCGCCTGAGTTGCAAACCAGCTTGGCAGCAACAGCAGCCGCACAAGCTGCGAACGTGAACCAACTGAGTGCACAGAAGCAAGCAGAACTGGCAGGAGAAGCAGCTGCATCAGCAGGAGCACTAGCAAACATGAGCATGAGGGAACTTGCATCGGCAGCAGGTTCGGCTGTTTTGTTTGTGGGAAGCCAAGCTGGACTCACACCTGAGGAACTTGCAGTGTTGGCCGCCCAATCTGCTACAGCAGTGCTCCAGCACCACTACAATGCTTCTTTGTCGCAGCAAGCGCAGGTAGCAAGCGCGGCAGTTGCTGTTGCATTGACAAATGCAAGCCTGACACCTGCAGAAGAAGCGCTGTTGACGGGTGCCTCTGTTTTAACAGCCTTGAGGAGTGGTTCTGGGTGTGATGCAGAGCTGGTAGCACACGCAGGTGAAGCTGCTCAATCTGTTGCAAGTAGGACAAGCATGAACGTGAGTGACCAAGCAGCCACATCAGGACAAGCCGCAGCACAAGCAGCTGCAAACTGCAGCATGTCACCAGCCATGCAGGCACAACTAGCTGGAGCTGCTGCAGCCGCAGCAGGTGCAACTGTAAACCTTTCTAGCGAAGAACAAACAGCCTTGGCCGGACAAGCGGCCTCAGTAGCTGCTATTGCAGCAGGCCTCACAGCAGAACAGGCTGCACAAGCAGCAGGTGCAGCAGCAGCCAGCACTGCACAAAATGTAGGTTTGTCGCCTGAGTTGCAAACCAGCTTGGCAGCAACCGCAGCCGCACAAGCTGCGAACGTGAACCAACTGAGTGCACAGAAGCAAGCAGAACTGGCAGGAGAAGCAGCTGCATCAGCAGGAGCACTAGCAAACATGAACGTGACGCAAATTGCGACGGTGGCTGCCAGTGCAGTTACTTGGATAATTTGAGTCTGTTCATAATATGTGCAGTTACTTCCAGTTTGTTCATAATATGTCCAGGTGGGTTTGGGGAGGCCTCATAGCATCAGCCCTGCCCAGGCTGAAAGTGTTGCCCTGGAGGCAGGCCTTTCTCCATCGCAGGCGTCGCAACTTTCAAGTGATGCCTTAGAGTTGGCTGAGGAGCGCCGCTTGGACGTGGCTGATGGGAATGGCAACTATGAGGTGGGCCTACAAGCCAGCTATAATCCCATCCCCCTATTTTTTTTTCACCACCTAAATGGTCCCAAATATATGCAAATCCCCTACTCAACTCTCGTTTGTGGGAGTTGTTTAATATTAGGGGGAATGGATTAATTATATATATAAAATATGTATATATACAGTATATATACATATATTAATACTACAATTGTGAGAACTGCAGGAAATTTGGACTAGCAAGTTACCAAGTGGGATTGATCTTGGAAGATCCTCCTCTTTGTCAGCAAGCCCTTTATCCAAGGTCACAGTCCGACAGTCCTTTCCTAAAGCCCATTGGGTTTCGACCAGCTAGTCGTCATGGTCGCGAATGACTTGGATGAATCACCATGGAAAAATCACCATTTTTATGGAAAATCACCATTTTTAATGGGAAAATCCACTATTTCTATGGCCATTTTCAATAGCAAACTGTTAAATTACCAGAGGGTATCCCCATGGATTGGAAACCTCGATGGACCCCGTGTTTGAATGAGTTTTTGGAAAAAAAATCTGCCCATGCAGATCTTTTGGATCAAGAACAGTTAGTACCTTGCTGACTGACAGTCAGCAACCCAACGGCCCCACAAAAAACGGCTGAGAGCCCAGGTGGCGCTAAAGGGTACATTTCGAGGTCCCAAAATTGTTTGGTTCAACATTAGACATGTTCAGATTACTTTCTTGGACGCTCTGGTTGCTGAACCATACCCACATTTGGGTAAAGCTTGGCTGGGTCGGTTCCTAAATGGTTTTGTAATCTTTGCCACACAGCAAAGATATAGAATTCCTGGTTGGTGCTTTGGAACATTTGGATTATTTTTCCCATCATATCGGGAATGTCATAATCCCAACTGACTCATATTTTCAGAGGGGTTGGTAGGTATACCACCAACCAGATTATTATTAACCATCATTAACCATCATCATTAACCATATATTAACCATATATTAACCATCATTAACCAGAGATTTCTGACTGAGGTCCCTAGCTGATCCCCAGTTTCCTTCCCAGCGCATTGAAGCTCCATATTTTTGCGCTCCGTTGATATCCCCTTCGCATCCAGGTGATCTAAACGATATGAGACCATCCAATTCTGTTGTTTTTTTAAAATGATTTTATGGCTTCATATTGGATAGTAACCCCCCGGTATATATATATAATAATATATAATATAGATAGATATATCTATCATCACCAGTGAACAGGCGTCTTGAACTCTGCTCATTTTTAGTTTGTTTTTCTGTATGTCAAGTTGGGGATTTTTTTCGTAAACTGGCCATGACATCCTCCAGGGTTTCCCCTGGAATTTCCCAAGGTGCGGATTGCCAATTGACCACCAGGGATGAGCTGCGCTGCCTTCACAGGTGCATGGCCCAGAGGTGCGATGCTGGGGATGGGTACCCTCTGGTTATGTCAAAATAGCTATGGAAAATCACTATTTTTAATGGGTAAATCCACTGTAAATGGTGATTTTCCACAGTTATGTTAGTTTACCAGAGGGTATCATTTTTATCATTTTGCACTGGAAGAGGTATTTTTTAAGGGACAACAAAAACTATTTCATACTATTACTATTACAGTTGAAACTCCAGATATGGTTGGTAACACCAGGCTTTCCTGTGGCTTTTCGTGGATTCTCCCTTAAGTCCCCAATCCATTGAAAAGCAATCAAACCTGAGGGATCGCTAGGTCCGCAGCGGAAAGAAATGGACAATGGACTGCAAAAACTGCGACAACGAATGTATAGATGCTGCAGAATCCTTCCAAAGCGACCTTTTGAAATAGGATCTTTGTTGGTGGCAAACAGGATTGAGAGTGCTGGCCATTTTCATGGCTTGAAGTGTTTGAAGTTTTCTCAGGCTGCTGATGACATTGGATACCTCCGATCTCTTGAGCTGCAGTGGCAGCTTTGACGAGACCCGAGTGGCGGACGAACTGGTTTTCCAGATGGATTTCGGGACAGGGTCCCCGGGTCCAAACAGGGTTGCTGGGGTGGCGCGCCTGGGGGCTTGACCTAGCCAGAACCGAGCATGCAACTCAGATTGATTGGACAATTCCCTTGTGTTCAGAAGGGTAGTTTAGCGTTTAAAGGCCTCAGAACCTGCCTTCATTAGCCTTGATTCATGTTGCGGTTCCTACATTGGTCGTTTCAACTGTTTCTTTCACCAGGTCATCCCATAGTTCTTATACGTAGCGCAAATTAATCAAAGAATCGGACCCCCCCAACTCTTGGCAGTTATTATCACATCAAATATCTGGGAAACGTAGTGCAACAACGTTAAGTTATGTTTATATATATATATATATAGCTGCCTATCATCTCGATTATGATAGGAGACTGCTGTGGTAACGTCCTCTGCACATTTTGCTGGGTCATTGTTTTTAGATTAATGATTAGACATCCAGTCTGCGCTGAGTTTCAAATCAGCACAATCCCCATGTTTGTTGGTGAAAACGCGCTTTTTTCTGCTTAAGCCATGATTTTGTTGCCCACAGTCGGCTGGTTAAAACCACGTTGCAAAGCATGTCAGAATCACCAATGCAAATCTAGATGCATAAACAAAGGCTTTATCAACTTCTTAAAGTCCACCATAATAATGAATCATCCATATACCACCCTTTTGTGATAAAATAGGGGAAGTAAACAATCCCCACAATCTTCTCTTCCAGGAGCCGCCCAGCCAACTTCGCCCAGCGCCTTCTACTGGCTTTGGGCGATCTCGCGCGCGGTGGAAACGTCGGGCTGGCAGGGCTGCGCAGCGGCTCCGTGCGCGTGGCGCTGGCGGTGTCAGGTGGGGAATGTCACTGGGTAGTGAGAACAAGTAGTAGGCTTGCTCCAACCCATTAAATGATAGCCACCAGGGTAAATTAGTCATTTTACTTCTATATTTATCTATATTTATCATTATATTTATCCAATTTACAACCCCTTGTGCCTGTGTTTGGAGCAAGCCTGATTTTTCGTGTTTGTAAAGCAACAGTAGACCATCCCCTATTTTATCACAAAATAAAGGGTGGTTTTTTCACCATCAAAATTTGGTGATTCATGAGTTAATGTGTTGTTCAAACCCGTGTTTGCTGATAATTCTAAGGAGTTATACTGGTTATACTAAGTCCAATATTAATTGCGGATACAATCCACGATCATTGGGATCTTTTACTAAACCCAGCCCATATATCGTCCACTTTTTAATGGGATCAATTCCAACCATGACCACCAGCGGTCCATCTTTGGGTTTTTTGGGCGAAATGCCAGGCACCGGGTCTGCAGAGGACTTCGCAGACCTGGAGGTGCCACGCCCCATTTTTTGCGGAGATCCGGATATAAGTTAATGCAATATATAATAATATATATATATATTATATACATATATACATATATATATATGTTATATCTAAATATGTATCTAAACAGGCTTATATATGCTTATATTATATATCATATATCTATCTAAATTTCAGCTAGATCTGCTGATGCCACCCCAGTTGCCACATTTTTTTCGACCAACAGACTACTTACATCACGAAGAGTTGCCCTTATTTGTAGATATTTGTAGACACACTTGACTTTTGATGTTCACAAATGGGTCGAGGGGCGGCCGCCAGTAACACCTGCAGACCTGTGTTCAAAGCCCATCCGAGGTGCTGCTTTCAGATGTCGACCAGTTGAAGACATTGGATTCGGATCTTTTCGCCACTGTCCAGGAATTCAAAGCTGCGCGAAGCATCTGGGTGTGTCTGGAAATGGGGTATACCCCAACCATGGCATTAATCATCAAGCTTTGGGGTACATTTTTAGACACAGCCATCTCAAACCAGGCGTGTCACCGGTTGATTGGTGCTGTGAACTTGAAGATTTGTTGGGCCCCCGAGCCGGCCACACAAGCTTGATCCACGATGTTGGAATGTTTATCTGTTGCAAAAAAGGCGCAATCCAGTCTCTTTCTTTGTGTACATTAAGAATGTGGCGCCCATGAAAGTAGGCAGTTTCATGTCCAAATCATCTAGATCATCTAGGCTTTGCTCCCAATCATCGCCATCCACCAGCCATCAGTTCATCCTCGCATAGGACACCACAACCACCTCAAGCACCGCCACCTCGACCCAAACGACTTCATCGGCTCTTGAAGACTCCACTTCGAGGTGTGGAACGAGGGTCTGAGGCTTGGCAACTGTGTGGAGGGATCAAAACCTATGAAATTACCATTGGGGGAATCACCGAATCACCAAATCACCATCCATTCAGCGATTTTAGGGTACCATCCGGGTGCCAGGCCCACAACGTCCACGTTGGCCGCCTCTTCTTCGACCTTGTTTGGGATGCCCAGTTCTATCCGTCCCCAGACCTTAAACCATTTGGAGGAACTACAAACCGTATCCCAAGGATGGAATTTATTGATGTAAAAGACTATTAAAACAAATGGTTAAAGATTATTCCATTATCCCAATAACTATTGCATCAATATACATTTTAATAGACTATGAAAACTTAGAGTGAATGTCCTAACAGATTTCAAACGCCACCCCGTACTGAGCAAGATGGCTGCAATAGAAACCAACCGCAAATTGAAGATTCCAAGCCGTCCATGAAACATATTTGAACTGCAGTGGCCCGCAAATGGAAATTCCATCAAAGTGAGCGTGCTTCAAAACTTCAAAACAGTACTGTAAATAATTCCCCCCCTTTTCCACACCATTTTCCACGATTTCTACAGCTCCGACACCCAAGGACGGTCAGCAGCGGCAACGTGACCAGCACCGGCCCTGCGACCTCGACCGTCGCCACATCCGAGATGACCACGTGGACGACGACGACGAGTGCAGATGAGGGCAACGAGAGCGACGGGAGCGACGGGAGCAATGAGAGCAATGCGTCGATTGGAGAGAATCGTTGGGGGAGTGACCTGGGCTTATCCCAAGGAAAAGTTGGCTCACCCGAGGGGTAGCTGGGGCTTATCCCAAGCACGGGTTAACACCAACTGGGCAACCAAGTAAGCCAGAAGTAAGAGGGAAAGCACTTGATTTGCCAATAAATAGCTGGGGGCGTACAATTAACAACCTCTAAATGGCGCAGGAAGAACTGCGTAAGAACCGGTCAAAAGCTGTGATGTATCGGGAGGATGAACCCTGAAGTT
>CAMXCT020000767.1:63636-79505 GCA_947184155.2 Cladocopium goreaui
AACGGATGTGGATGCACGGAGGCCATCAAAATGATTCAACCTGTTGACACAGTTGACACATTGAAAATTCCGCAGGGGGTTGGCCCGGGCTGGCTGGATCACGGCAGTTGCAGAAGTTGAAGATCCAGATTCGCCAGGTCATTTAGGAAGGAGGCAGATAACGATGCTGTGGATCTGCCCAGCATCGTGGTTGGGTGAGGGAGATGAAACGGTGACGTTCAGGATCTTGGAACATGTTTTTGTCGACATTTTTTTGGAAAATAACATTGGAGGTTTCTGATTTTGATTGTGTCCGTGATTTTATCATGAGTCGGTGGTGATGATGATGGGGAGGATCAAGATGATATGATGGATCACTGTGGATTTCTTCTTTTTGATGGATGTTTTTGCGCGCAAACTGGTTGAAAGCCATGAGAAACCCCGGGTTCCAGCTGGAAAGATTCTGAGCTTTATAGAGGTTTCCTCATCGTTGGTTTATATGATTTTTACTGTAATAGGGGGAATCATTCTAAACATGGCGGATTTCCAGTTTGACACTTACTATCTTTGCCCAGATGAATCATCAACAGAAACACAAGACTAGACTTAACTTACATATATATATATATATATATTATTATATTATATTATATTATATATACTATACAGACTAGACATGAACATATAGAATCCATTGAATCCATTGATCCAGGCCTGGCCCGAAAACACGAGCACCAGCAAGGTGGGGTGATGGCCGATGGCATTTTTGTCAAAGTCATGTCATGTCATGCAACAATCAACCACCCATTTATTTAAATAAATACATGGTAAAATTAGGGATGGTTTACTATATATATTATATATATTATTATATATTGCTTATCTACTAACATTCAGATGTTATATAACATATCACAACCCCACCCTGTTCCTGGATTTCGCTCCTTCAAGGCTCGTTCCGAGGGCTGTGAAGCTGCTCCCAGCACACCACGGCGAGAACGAGCTGCTTGGTGAAGTGAGACGGCATGTAACCCATTGACCCAAATTTGCCCGACATGGGTGGCTAATAGTATGGTTGAATGGATTGTTTCCTCAAACAACGTTGCGAAATATTCGTACTCTACAAGTCACCGAATTGAGCCCAAGATTGGATCGGCAGCTTGTCACAGAATCGGTGAATCCATTCAGAATTGTGAAGTGAACCGACCAATTCCAAAGAAACTAATAACTTATTGGTGAACTGCTTTGACGATAAGCCTCCAACTGGGAAAGAAGAAACAATAAGCATGGGGAATTGTCAAAACCGAAATAGCAACACTTTTTTGGTCCATCGCACGACGATTTCGTTACGCCGCTGTGTTCTTGGTTCATGCCACTTTCGTGGAATCTTCCGCTAGGTTGGCATGGGCACTAATAGCCTCATCGCTTTGGAGGCGTGCAGGGAACTTTGAAGAGGTGGATCAAATCCACTCATCCATGACGCAGTTTGGAGAAACTGTCAGTTGTTCTTTGCTGGATGTTATTGCTAAATGGGTGTGGGTTCAAACTGGCTTCCCGCCAAAACTTTGCTAGTGACAAATTGCCGATGGACAAGTCGCAGGACGCACTGAAACTGCCGGTCTTCCAACATGGCACTGAAAAATATCTCCATTAATCATTAAAACTCACTCGTGACTTGTGAATGATTTTACTGCCAACAACATGGACTGTCCAGCCACCTTAGATTTGGATCGGGACATCAGAAATCATCAGAATCACTTCCTATAAATCCCCCTTTTTCAGAGTGACAGATATGGGCAGCGCTCAAAGTTATCCCCCTTAACGGCTGGAGCTCTCTAGGAAGCTGAGACCGCCTTAGCCACACCGGGCGATGGACCAGGTGGCTGGGGCTGGGGTGGTGTTGTGAGCCAAGGAAAAGAGGGGGGGCTACAACTTGGGAATCGGAAAATGGAGGATTGAGCCAACCAAAATCGGGATCTAAGAATCTCAGCAGTCAAATTAGGATTCAAACATCAGGATAAAGTTTTTTTTTTAGCAGCCCAAGTGGAGGTTGATTCAACATGATTCAACCAACAACGGGGGTTCCAACGAATCAGGCTGGGAAGGTGCTCCTGAAACGCCACGGCGAGAACGAGCTGCTTGGCAACAAAAAGGTGCCGTAGGAGATGACCGTAGGGGGATCGAAACAGCAGGAATATACAGTAATTGTTTGCTCATGGGGACTTTGCGGCATGTTTCAGATGATGTTCCTGTTTTGCTGCGGGATTGTTGTGGTGCACATGCAGTTTTCGGAGTCTAGTCAGCCAATAGAACCTGGAGATGTAGGCACCAACAACGATGGTATGTATGGACAACAGAAGTGGGGAATTCACAATAACAATCCGTATGAAGTTCTACCAAAGGTGAATGCCCCCAACAAGCATTTTTTTGAACATGTCGCAGTCATTTCTCTTCAGTCTATTGAAGTCTTGGGTTCCTGGTTTAGTGCATGATGTGTCTCACCCCAGGTTGGAATGGGCACCAATACCCTCGTAGCATTGGAGGCCGGGGTGCGTTTGGTGGGAGTTGGTGTGGCCTGGGATGATCAGATCACTAGAGCACCAAACCTCGCTTTCTGGAGATGTTGATTCTTAGGGGGGAAGTTATTGTGTGTACAGTACAGTACAGTACAGTACAGATCATATCGCATCACATCATATCATATCATATCATATCACATCATATCACATATATATATATATACACATATAAATATATGTACATATATACATATGTATATATATATATATATACACATCTATATTATGTATACACATGTATGCACATATAGGTCAACACATGCGTGATTACCGCACCAGTGCCATATCTCAGCAGGAAGCCGACAACTCTGAAGGCCAAGGTGGTTCCAGGGGCCGAGGTGTGATGGATGACAAACGACTGAGGGAAATCCTAGGGTATCAAATGATTCCCGAATTTATACCATACCAGGATATCATTGGCTATAAGGTAGTAATCCTGGATATATTATCAAATGATACCTGGAAATGGGTTATCAAATGATTTGTAACCAGGGTAATAAGGTAATTTATACCCGAATGATAGTGGGGTTTCCATACTGGGAAATCCTGGGTAATTTACTGTATAACCAACCGAAGTGGGGTTTCAACCTACCCACATAGAGATCAAACCACTGAGCATGGGATTTTAATCAAGACAAACAGGGATTCAACCAGCCCAAAGATCGATTTATGCAGTAACACATGCAAGATCTGAGTATGATACGGGTCACAATGAAGGATGTTCTGATATGGGATGGTTTGCCACAAAATATGGCCAGTCCATCTTTGGGTTTTCAGTGGTTTAGCTTCCGACAGGCTTCTTTATCAGGATGTATGCCGTCTTTAGCCCAAACACTTTCTTCCAGGGTGGTTAGAAGAAGAACCTCTTGAGTTATGAAGTGAAGAGGATCAAATTCAATGCCGACTGTTCCAAAGATTTCGTGAAAGTGCAACATTTTTGTGGTGATCACAACAGGGAGAAAACTGCTGACGAAGACTGTATCAAGAAGACTCAATCTTGATGATCTTCCTCAATTTCATGTAGCAGTGGGTCAAAATTGAAGATCCACAAAAGCTGAAACGCTTGATGAGTTTGACGATTCGTCATCCGATTTATTGTAGAGGTTTACCCAATGTTGACCCATCTCCATGTGCTATCCCGTGAAATCCCACATGACTTGGCTGAATCCATGAGACAAATCCTGCAGCATCGCCAGGGGTGACCTGCGTGGCGGCCACCCGGACATTGGCCCCTTGCTGAAGTTGTGGGGACACGGGAGAGCCCAAGGTGCCATGGACATGTTCAGCTACCCGGCGTCAGTGACGATCACACTGTACATATGGTATAAGACCAAGCATAAGTGGGGATCAATGGGAGATTGTTAGGAAACTAATGGGACGTATTTCATGGGATATATAAGATATATCATGATATATCATAAATCATACGACTGTGATATTTTGGGATGTCTCAAAATGGGCTATACTCCCCAGCCATAGGACAAATGATTAGTAACCAGTGGATGGCATGGGGTATCCTATTTTCAGATGGGGGAATCAAGGGGGTGAATTCTCTGCATTTGAAGCTTGGGGACATCGAAACCACAGGTTGTTTCGCGGGAAAAAGATGGTTTATCAGGCTTCGTGGCTCAAAGCAGTGATGAGATTGCAGCTGGTGATCCTTGCAGATTGCTTCATGCCGGAACAGCAACATGCTCGCCTTGTTCCGCAAGAGTTCTGTGGAGGCATATCCTCAATGGAATACTCTATGTTTGGCTCGCTCTGGCTTTGTGACTCTCAGCGGTTCGCAATTCAAGCACTTATGGGCTGATGTGGGGACCACGGCCAGTGCCTACAACGGGCATCCTTTGTCAAACCTGAACCCAACGAGGAGAGGCGCATTGTTTCAAGAGTGGGCTCGTGAGATGTTGCAAAGGACACATCCCAATTCCTGGATCGCAGATGCTGTGCCCGGCACTTGTGTCAATGGTAGGCAGAGAAGCAGAAATCAGGCCGAATATGATTTCATGATGAACCAGCAGAGGGTTGAGATAAAAGGCGGGCAATTGCATTTGGACAAGAAGAGTGACAAGTGGGGATTTCTTTTCAGTTCAGTGAAGTTCCCACACTTGACGCCGCATACTCAGGCGGCAAGTTTTGATCATTTGTACCTCGTGTTATTCAGCCCAAAGTGGCTGCACTTGGTCAAGCACGACATGTGCACAGGAATTTCGAAAGCTGGACAACTGACTCCAGTCTGTGGTCATCAAATACAAATACGTGGTGCTAGAAGTACCAACTGGGAGGATTCGCTTGAGTGTATTTTGGGCAAGCTCTGCGAACAAGGTGGTTGCTCCCTTGTGGGCAAGACCAGCATAGCGGATAGGTGGATTGCCAGCCTTTGCCAAAAGCATGTTGGCTTTGGCAATCATTTCTACTCAGAAAAACCATTCGCTTCCATCAGCCCTCAACTTCGTGGGTGCCGAGTAGAAAAGCTGGTGTTGGAAGTTGATCGGATGCTACATCATGAAAGCAATTTCTCATTGCCTTTCAACGAAAGGACATTGTGTGGAAGAAGACGCGGGCACAACTCGGCCTCAGTAGACTGGATCCGGGATGGGAAACGCATCGAAGTCAAACATGGAAAACTAGTGTTCTGCGATTTCCAGCAACACTGGCGTTGCACGTTTTATTCTGTCAAGTTGGACTCCTTTGAGGAGTTGTTGCTTGCCATTTACAGCCCCAGAGGCCTTGATGTTTTCAAACATGATGGTCTTTTCGGGTTGGCCTCTACAGGGAAATTAGCGGAAACTAGGGGCATTCACGTGAAGGTAAGTGCTCCTTCCGGGGAGCTGGACCCATTCGTTGCATTGCAACATATCCAGACAAAGCTGGAGTCCAATAACTGCCCGCGGATCGCCAGCATTTCATGGGATCGCTAGCTCCACTAGGCCTTGGCCCCTATGACTGAGGCAAAGAGCATGGGAAATTGATCTGCTTTGTTAACATTCAGTGCTACCACTAGAATTTGATGCTTCGTGGAACCCCGCCACAAGAGTCGATGGAGGTGTCGAAGCACCAAGTTGAGAGGTTTACAGGCTTTGAAGGCAAGGAACATTTTGCTTTGGTTTACTTTGATTGGCTGTTCAAGATCGAGCAGCAGACATTTTTACCCTCGCGGACAGATCTACATCGAGAAGAACATCGCTGCCTCTTGATAGTCCGCTGAATACCTTTGGGTCACGCCCAGACACAAAATGCCGAAGTTGTCGAGCACAGCAGGTGGCAAGACTCCATCTTCAGTCGCTCCCCTCCCAACTGTATGGATTTGAATGACCAGCTGGTGCATTTGAAGATCCAGGCTCTTCGCTTCGGCCCTGGAATCAATTTGTCAGCGAAAGTGCTCGAGCTGTGGCGCATGCCCGTCATGCGCATCATGTTCCAAGATCAGTGTCCCATGATTCGTCATGAAGCGAATTGGCAAACAATATAGTGACCCTGCAAAAGTAGATGGTCCTTGCATTCATGGAAAAATGATCTGGTTAGGATGCACCCTCAACCCGTATACGGTTTTGGTGTTTTGAACCTGGTTGATGTTCTGGACATTTGTGAGACCACCCTTAAAGATCGTGTTGTCCCGGCTTTTTCCTAGGTGGAAGTCGGGCTAAAACCCCACTTGTGACTGGCCACTGGCCTTGAATGCCTGAATCCAACCATCGATCCAAGGCAGAACCAGCAAAGACGGCTGAGGCATCGCGGTTCGGATATCGCCTGCACGCATTTCTGGGGTGTCATCGGACTGCAGAGCCTAGCAGGTGGTAGCAGAAACCCAGCTATAGGACAAGAAAGTTTTTTTTTGCCTTTTCCCAAAAGCATCTCCGATGCTTGGGTTCTCGTTTAGTTGCACTCGCCGCGGGGGAGCGAGACTGAGTGGTCGACGGAGATGTGTTGGATGGAAGGAAGGAAGGAAGGAAAAGGAAGGAAGGAAAAGGAAGGAAGGAAAAGGAAGGAAGGAAAAGGAAGGAAAGAAAAGGAAGGAAGGAAAAGGAAGGAAGGAAAAGGAAGGAAGGAAAAGGAAGGAAGGAAAAGGAAGGAAGGAAAAGGAAGGAAGGAAAAGGAAGGAAGAAAAAGGAAGGAAAAGGAAGGAAAAGGAAGGAAAAGGAAGGAAAAGGAAGGAAAAGGAAGGAAAAGGAAGGAAAAGGAAGGAAAAGGAAGGAAGGAAAAGGAAGGAAGGAAGGGAAGGAAGAAGGAAAGGAAGGGAAGGAAAAGGAAGGAAGGAAAAGGAAGGAAGGAATGGGAAAACTGTGCTGGGAGGGAGCGAGACCGGATGCTCGACGGGATGAAGCCGTGGAAATAGCTTGGGGAAACTGCGCTGGGAGGGAGCGAGACCGGATGCTCGACGGGATGAAGCCGTGGAAATAGCTTGGGAAAACTGCGCTGGGAGGGAGCGAGACCGGATGCTCGACGGGATGAAGCCATGGAAATAGCTTGGGGAAATAGCTTGGGGAAACTTCGCTGGGAGGGAGCGAGACCGGATGCTCGACGGGATGAGGCCGTGGAAATCGCTTGGGGAAACTTCGCTGGGAGGGAGCGAGACCGGATGCTGGACGGGATGAAGCCGTGGAAATAGCTTGGGGAAACTTCGCTGGGAGGGAGCGAGACCGGATGCTCGACGGGATGAAGCCGTGGAAATAGCTTGGGGAAACTGCGCTGGAGCAAGACAGCTTGCGGAAAGCTTCGCTGGGAGGGAGCGAGACAGCATGCTGGACGGAGAGAAAACCGTGCAAATAGTTTGCGGAAAGCTTTGCTGGGAGGGAGCGAGACAGTATCCTGGACGGAGAGGAAACCGTGGAAATAGGTTAAGGAGAGCTTCGCTGGGAGGGAGCGAGACAGCATGCTGGACGGAGAGGAAACCGTGCAAATAGGTTGCGGAGAGCTTCGCCGGGAGGAAGCGAGATAGCATGCTGGACGGAGAGAAAACCGTGCAAATAGCTTGCGGAGAGCTTCGCTGGGCGGGAGCGAGACAGCGTGCTGGACGGAGAGGAAACCGTGCAAATAGGTTGCGGAGAGCGTCGCTGGGAGGGAGGGAGACAGCATGCTGGATGGACAGGAAACCGTGGAAATAGCTAGCGGAGAGTTCGCTGGAAGGGAGCGAGACAGCGTGCTGGACGGAGAGGAAACCGTGGAAATAGCTTGCGGAGAGCCTTGCTGGGAGGGAGCGAGACAGCATGCTGGACGGGACAAAAACGTGGAAATAGCTTGCGGAGAGCTTCGCTGGAGGGAGCGAGACAACATGCTGGACGGATAGGAAACCTTGAAAATAGTTTGCGGCAGAGCTGTTGGCACGGGTTTTTTCAGGACAAATGCCATCATTGCGATTGGCCTGAAAAATTGTGGACCCAAGACTGGTCAAATGGTCCCAAGACCGGTCAAACGGTTTGCAAAGGCTGAAAAATGGGACATGCACAGAGAAGCTTTTACACAAAAAAAGCCTTTACACAGAAACTTTGACACACAGACGCGTTTACAGAGA
Source organism: Cladocopium goreaui (assembly GCA_947184155.2). NCBI lineage: Eukaryota > Dinophyceae > Suessiales > Symbiodiniaceae > Cladocopium > Cladocopium goreaui. The sequence continues at coordinate 71,707 of CAMXCT020000767.1, forward strand.
CACAGAGGAGTCTTGACACAGAAGCCTTTACGCACAGAAGCTTTTTTGCACAGAGTAGCCTTTACACACAGAAGTCTTTACACAGAGAAGTCTTGAGACAGAGAAGCCTGTACACACAAAGGCTTTTACAGAGAGAAGCCTTTCGCACAAAGAAGTCTTGACACAGAGGAGCTTTTACGAGAGAAGTCCTTACACAAACGAGATTTACACGCAGAAGGTGTTACAGATAGACGTTCTTTCGGCGCACAGAAACTTTAACACAGAGCAGCTTGTACACACAGAAGCTTTTACACAAAAAAGCCTTTACACAGAGAAGTTTTTCACACAGGAGCTTTTGCACAAGAAAACTTTTACACAGGAAAACTTTTACACACAGAAACTTTCACACACAGAAGCTTTGTACACAGAGAAGTCTTTGCACAGAGGAGCTTTTGCACACAGAATCTTGTACACACAGACGCTTTCACACACACACAGGAAGTTTTACAAACAGACAACTTTACGGCGCACAGATTTTTTACACAGAGCAGCTTTTACGCAGCGAAGCTTGTACACACAGGGGGCTTTTTTACACAGAAGCTTTTACATAAGGTTTTTTTAATACACAGAAGCTTTTACACACGGAAACCTTTACACACAGAAGCTTTTACACACAGAAACTTTTACACACAGAAGGTTTTACACACAGAAGCTTTTAACACAAAAAAACCTTTAAACAAAGCAGCTTTTACACACAGACGGGTTTACACAGAGAAGTCTTTACACACGGAGGCGTTTACACAGGAAAGAGTTTACACGGAAGCGTTTACACAGAGTAGTTTTACACAGAGAAATCTTTACACAAAGAAGTCTTGACACAGAGAAGCTTGCACACACAGAGGCTTTTACACACAGAAGCCTTTTACACAGAGCGGCTTTTCCACAGAGGAGCTTTTACACAGAGGAACTTTTACACAGAGAAGCTTGTACACTCAGAGGCTTTGACACAGAGAAGTCTTTTACACAGAGAAGCTTTTGCACACAGAAGCTTTACGCAAACAAAACCTTAACACAGAGGAGCTTTTACAGACAGAAGCTGGTACGCAAAGAAACTTTCGCAAACAGAAACTTTTACACACAGAGCGCGTTTTACACAGAAGATTTTACACACAAGAGCTTTTACACCAAAAACCTTTACACAGAGAAGTTCTTGCCCACAGAAGCTTTTACTTGCAGAAGTTTTTATGCAAAGAAGCTTTTGTACAGAGAAGTCTTTACCCATCTTTTATCATGTCTCATTTTTCATGATCATTTGCCATCTGTCACCTTCATATATATCTTCGTTTTCATGCTCTTTTGGTCAGCTCCCTCTGTCGTTTAATTTTCATGTCGTTCTGTCCGTCCACGCTTCGTGCTCGCTCCCTCTGCGGCGAAGCAAACTAAACGAGAACGCAGAAATAGATAGCGACTAGACAGATGGGATAGAGTTAATTACATTAACAGAAATAGCGACTAGAAGACTGTAGGCGTAGCTGACACAGCATGCTGTGGTGAATCGTGGCCCCTGATACCATCAGTGCGCACGATGTTTAAGTAAAGATCTTACGTCGATTTCGTGCAGAGCACAGCTGGCCACACCCCAAGATTTTCAAGAAAAGGCGTGCTGTGTGCCGTCTTGCTTTTGGGTTCTCTGGCCCACCTTGTTGTCGAAGCTGCACTCATGCAGTATTTGGGCGGGTGCAGTGTATATATATATATAATAATAATATATATATAATAATAAATATATATATATAATAATAAATATATATATATATAATAATAATAATAATTATATATATAATAATATATATATATAATAATATATATATATAATAATATATATATAATAATATATATATATATAATATAATATATATATAATAATATATATATATATATATCTATATACTATATATAATACGTATGTGTATATAATATATATATATATACTGTATATAAATATTTAGCAATCCCTTCAATCCCTTCCCTCAAATATCAAGCACCTCCCAATCGATCCCCCAATTTAGTACCGAATCCATTCGCTTGCCCCCATTTTTTTTGCTATTTAGTAGATGAGCCAGTCATATCTGCAGGTGATCTCCAAGCCGGACGTTCTACAACAGCTGTCCCTTGCGGAGCGAGAGGGGGTTGACTACCGATGGGACCATAGGAATGGAGGCATAACCAGGTATTTACCAGGCATTTACCAGGTATTTACCAGGTATTTACCAGGTATTTACCAGGTATTTACCATTTATTTACCAGGTATTTTGGTGTTTATCAGGGGAGGAGGGTTTTGGCCCATACCCGTATCATGCACAAAGATGGAGGATCTGTATATTTCACCTTCATGATCTGGCAACATGCCTACTTGGATGGTGGAACGATTGGTTGATCATAGTTTGCCCACAGGATATGTGGATGGACACCGGAGACACTTTTTGAAAGGTCAAGGATCTTTGACCATAGTTCATGTCCAAGTGACACACACACACACACATCTTGTGGTTTCAGACATGAAACCACCGATGTTGGTTTGCCTTGTCGTTTTCAAGCTGTGCCCACTAAGAAGTCTGGGCAAAAACACCATCCTTCAGAATGCCGGAAGCTCTCAGGCTGTCCGAGTTGCAGGATGAGAACGACCCGAATGAATTCAATCTTCCAGAGGATCTGGGCAGAGGGGTGCCCCAACTTGGCCACTTCCAGTGAGGCGACTCACTTCCAAACCATCCCGGATTTTGTAAGCTGGAAAATCCATCGATTATATTTTTACATCAACCTCAAAGCACTAAGCCCCCAAGAGGGCTAATTGGGAAAGCCATCAATGTCATGGCCAAATCTGGTGATCTATCATAAATTCTCCAGTTTACAGCAGACTGCTGTATTATATGGTTATATGGCTATGATGGGTTTCATAGCCATAGGGGCTAGTAGTCAGGGGTGCGATCATGTTCGTCATCCTCTGATATCCCCTGGCTCGGGGGATGGTGGATCTTCTATTGATCCACTTCTTTCCCATGAAGATCTCATGAAATTTTTCCAGTAAGCCCATCTGAACTCCAATTTTTCCATCAGCAGTGTGTGGCTGAAAAAAACGCTTCCTGAAATCCATCCTAAACCATTGGCCAACTGGGGGTATCTACCATGTCACACAACCACGGTTATCATACTGTAAATGGTTCGTTGTATATACCCTCTGGTAAACTAACATAGCTATTGAAAATGGCCATTTATAGTTGATTTTCCCATTCGAAATGGTGATTTTCCATAGTTATGTTAGTTTACAAGAGGGTACCACTATCATTCTATATTCCATTGCCATTATGTGCCACTTCAACATATCCCTTATAGATATATCCCAGAAATGTGATGTTCATTGTAGATATACATATCCCCGTTAAACATATCCATCAGACGCATTATAGATAAGTCCCTATAGATAAATCCTTTAGATATTATGTTGTTGCTTAATATCCAATTACTCTATATTCCATTCTATGCCCATTAAACATACAAGATATCCATTAGATATTTCCATAGCAGGGAATATAAGATATATCAATATCTCCATATCCACATATATTCAACATAGATATCTCCATTAGATACCCTCTGGTTATGACTAACATAGCCATGGTATAGATGGCCCATCTATAGATGGTTTACCCTCTGGTAAACTAACATAACTATAGAAAATCACAATTTTCAATGGGAAAATCCACTATAAAATGGTCATTTTCAATAGCTATGTTAAATTACCAGAGGGTACCGTTCTTAAAAATGGTGATGGTCCAAAAATGCAACGGATCATCCCATCTTTGCTCCGCAGGAGCCCGACGCCCTGCAGGAGCTCTTCGGCGCTTTGGGGATGCAGCTGCCAGAGGTGGCCGTGCCGCCCGAACGAGGCCGCCCAGGGCGTGCCGTAGCTGCGAAAGTCATGGGGATTTCACCAAAATGCTGGGGAGATCATGGAGATATGACGATTTAGCCTTTGGTCATCTCTAATGGAACAGGCAAACTGTCATTTTTGAGAGGTGCATTTTTGACATCATCCATGACTGGGCCATCTTCCATAGCAATGTGAAATTACCATACCGGGTAAACCATCTGGAAATCATGGCCATTTACTGGGAGAAAATAAAAAACGGGTGGCATTTGGCACTTTTCCAAATTTCCTATCCCAGAAAATGGCAGCTCATCCGAGCATGTCCCATTGGTATTCTTGGGCTCGAAGTCATCAAATCCGGTTCCCATCTCGAGTCGTCTCACGGCCGAATGGTGCGGATCACTGCGCTCTCTGGCGAACTTGTCCTGGAGCTGGAGGATGTCTACCTTCGCATGGTGGAAGATGGTAAGAACTCCTGGCAGTTGAGACTGGACGCCCCAGGTTTAAGCAAAGACTCCTGAGGGATGGTGGCCCTTTGCGGGATGACATGGCCTTGCCAGCGTTGGCAAACGTGCAATTGGTGATTTGGAACTTTGCAGATCCTGATGAGACCTTCAGAAACCGCAAGATCCCAATGGCAGAGGTCCAAGGGGCTGCAAAGCACCCATTCAAATCGCAGCCGGGGCAGGTCACTTGGAAGTGGTGCAATTGCTGCTTGAAGCCAGAGCTGGTATGAATGTTGCAGCAGGTGGGATGACAGCTTTAAACATGGCAGTCCAACATGGATTTTTGGAGGTGGTACGATGCTTGGTCTAAAGTGGAGCTGATTTATGCCACTCACTACGCATCGCTGCTTGATGCCGGAGCAGAACAGGACCAGGGGCTTCACACATTGGACAGCGGCATGACTGCTTTGCATGTGGCAGGTGGGACTGGTGGCCTGGAAATGGTTCAATTGTTAGTTGAGAATGGTGCAACCATTGATGTAGCAATGACAGGCGGCCAAATCCCTTGGCGTTTCATGCCTCCTGGGTCAGTGGTAAATGGCTTTGGTGGGTGCCGGATTTGAACTGAGTGCAGCGCATTCCTCCAAAAGACGAAGCTATTGTCGGGTCTGTGAAGCTTTTTGTGGCTTATTGAGAGGTTATCAGTCTAACGGTAAGCTACGTATATATCTAGATCCATGAATGAATATATATATATATGGGTTGCGCGCAAAAAGGGCGGTTAGGGTTTTAGTCTTCAGGAGGTCGAAATTGTTTTTTTTTTGTCTTTTTAGTCTATCGTACAAGGCGGCCCCAGCCTGAATGACGTTACTCACCAGTTTAGTACAAGTTTAGTACTACTAGTACTACTAGTACAACTAGTACAAATAGTACTACTAGTACTACTAGGACTACTACTTCTACTAGTACTACTAGTACTACAAGTACTACTCGTACTATTCGTACTACTTTTACTACTAGTACTACTCGTACTACTCGTACTACTTTTACTACTAGTACTGCTAGTACTACTAGTACTACTACTTTTACTAATACTACTAGTAGTACTAGTACTACTAGTACTACTAGTACTACTAGTACTGCTAGTACTGCTAGTACTACTAGTACTACTAGTACTACTAGTACTACTAGTACTACTAATACGACTAGTACTACTAGCACTACTAGCACTACTACTTCTACTAGTATTATTACTTCTACTAGTACTATTACTTCTACTAGTACTAGTAGTACTACTACTTTTACTTCTACTAGTACTACTAATACTACTCGAACCATGCCAATAATTGACATGGCCGCGCGGATTCCGCGCGCGCGGAATCCGCGCAGATGTTATAAGGTCAGAAGGACATTCTAGTTAGCTTGGAGGAGCGCAGGTGACTACTACTACTACTACTACTACTACTACGACTACGACTACGACTACGACTACGACTACGACTACGACTACGACTACGACTAGTACTACTACTACTACTACTACTACTACTAGTGCTACTACTACTACTACTATTACTACTACTACTACTACTCCGGCTACTACTACTACTACTACTACTACTACTACTACTAGTAGCACTAGTACTAGTATTTCGGGTACCAGTAATGATATTATTTTGACGATCGCTAAAATTGTTCCTAGTTTGACTGCCCGTGCTGATTTTTTTGAAGTTGAAGAAGACTCCGGGAAAGGTCAGAAACAGGTCAGAAACACCAAAAAGGCAGCACTTGCCTAGCATCCATCCATCCATCCACCTCAGCTCTTATCATTGCTACTTCTACTATTACTATTACTACTACTACTACTAGTACTACTACTAGTGCTACTACTACTACTACTGCTACTCCTACTACTACTACTACTACTCCTGCTACTACTACTACTACTACTAGTAGCACTAGTACTAGTATTTCGGGTACTAGTAATGATATTACTTCGACGATCACTAAAATTGTTCCTAGTTTGACTGCCCGTGCTGATTTTTTTGAAGTTGAAGAAGGCTCCGGGAAAGGTCAGAAACAGGTCAGAAACAGGTCAGAAACACCAAAAAGGCAGCACTTGCCTAGAATCCATCCATCCATCCACCTCATCTCTTATCATTGCTACTTCTACTTCTACTATTACTGTTACTACTACTACTACTACAACAACTACTACTACTACTACAACAACAACAACAACTACTACTACTACTACCACCCCGACATCTGCTACTGCTGCTACTGCTGCTACTGCTACTACTACAACTACAACAACAACAACAACAATAACAAGAACAACAACAACAACAACAACAACAACTACTACTACTACTACTACTAGTACTAGTACTAGTACTAGTACTAGTACTAGTACTAGTACTAGTAGCACTAGTACTAGTACTAGTAGCACTAGTGCTAGTATTTCGAGTACTAGTAATCATTTTACTTTGACTATTACTAACAGTGTTTCTCGTTTGGCTGCCCGTGCATATTTTTCTGAAGTTGAAGAAGACTCCGGGAAAGGTCAGAAACAGGTCAGAGACAGGTCAGAAACACCAAAAAGGCAGCACTTGCCTAGCATCCATCCATCCATCCACCTCATCTCTTATCATTGCTACTTCTACTTCTATTACTACTACTACTACTACTTCTACTACTTCTATTACTACTACTACTGCTACTACTACTACTTCTACTTCTACTATTACTATTACTACGAACCTGAATGTCCTTCTGACCTGAAAACATCTGCGCGGATTCCGCGCGGCCATGTCAATTATTGGCATGGTTCTGGTCTCAATCGTAAACGAATATAATATATTTATCTTTATTGTAAATCTGATCAAGTCCGTATCTTATCTTCAAGAGGATGCTTGCAAAAAAACGACTGTAAATGGTTGGATGCTAGGCAAGTGCTGCCTTTTTGGTGTTTCTGACCTGTTTCTGACCTGTTTCTGACCTTTCCCGGAGTCTTCTTCAACTTCAAAAAAATAAGCACGGGCAGCCAAACGAGAAACACTGTTAGTAATAGTCAAAGTAAAATGATTACTAGTATTCGAAATACTAGTACTAGTGCTACTAGTACTAGTACTAGTACTAGTAGTAGTAGTAGTAGTAGTAGTAGTAGTAGTAGTAATAGTAGTAGTAGTAGTTGTTGTTGTTGTTCTTGTTCTTGTTATTGTTGTTGTAGTTGTAGTAGTAGCAGCAGCAGCAGCAGTAGGACTAGTAGTAGTAGTAGTAGTAGCAGTAGTAATAGTAGTAGAGTAGTAGTAGTAGTAGTAGTAGTAGTGGTAGTAGTGGTAGTAGTAGTGGTAGTAGTGGTAGTAGTGGTAGTAGTAGTAGTAGTAAGTGTAGTAGTAGTAGTAGTAGTAGTTGTAGTTGTAGTAGTAATAGTAGTATTAGTA